>JBBBVM010000718.1:0-293359 GCA_037355625.1 Petunia x hybrida | reverse complement strand
TTGACGAAGGCATAATTCGACCTTCTGATAACTAAACCACCACCGCCAGACGCCTCCGGCGGGTTCAAGCCATTGATTTAATGGTGTTTATCGTCTAAAAGTGGTAAGAAATACCATGCGAAGTTAAACCTGTGACGGGTCGATTTGACCCGACTTTGGTGTGAACAGTAACCCTTATCCCTTTTTGATGTTTCTGAATCTAAGTGATGTTATGTTTAAACTTGCAATTTCCGATGCATCAACGTGTCTTTATGCTACTTGTTAACTAGTTAAGGTGAGATTCATGCGATTGTTAATCCTCGTTTAGTTCATTGATTTAGTTGAACACTGACTTGAACCTTCACATGTTTAGGTTTGTTCATAATTTGTGCCCTAGATAACCTCTATTAACCTGCAATGCTAAAATCTATGGCAGTTTGCAAATTGGTTGTGTTCATTCTGGTGTTGCAATGTATTTAAACCCTACTCTATCAGGATACATGATTCCCTTGACTACGTGTTTGTCTAGCTTGAAATTAGAAGAATGATCTGATTTACATGCTTTAAGGGGTCCTGATTTGCTCAAATTTGAACTCTTTGATTGATATCTAAATGGAAATTGATCCTGATGATTGATATGTGCCTACCAGAATTTGTTTGAGATATGTTAATGGATTTGCTGATTTTCGAACCTTGTGTGAATTTGTGTATTTAATTGTGAACCTAGACTATGTTGGGTTTGAAGGGAGGCAATCCAAATCAATTTAGGATTGATTTGCCTTAGTTTTGGGGATTGACTGCTCTATTTTTGGAAGAGCATAAGTTTGTCCCCTGTTTATTCCTGGGAAATAATATCCCTGCCTTATGTGATTTACCCGTTGGCTTTTCAAATCTCCACCCTTCACCTATATAAACTGACATCTCTTTTCAACTAAGGAACAAGTTTTCTGGACATAAGAATTCAGAGACACACACTAATACACTTAGAAAATTCTACATAGCTACTCTGGCATTCAATTCTCTTTCTGCTTGTTTGCTCTTCTGAAGGACTACTGCTTTTGCTTGTGTGTTTGCTGATCCTGCTTCCCTCCTTTCTTTCTGCATTCTATTTAGTTTCACATTGCTTAAAGGTATTCCTCTTACCTCTGATCACCTATTACATCTATATGTGTGTGTTTCCTTAGCATGCTCGTACCCTATCTCTGTTTTGTTCAAATTGATGGTATACTTTGTTTTGCTTTGAGTTTGAGTGATCTGTTAATCCTAGTTGATCTCTGCACATTTGTTAAAATCATGCTAGTGTTATTAAGGAGGTGCAGTTAGAATTGTAGCACTTCTCATCACTCCTAATAACCTGTTGCATCTATATGTGTGTGTGTTTGATTAGTATGCTCTTGTCATGTCTCTGTTTTGGTTAAACTGCTGGTGTACTTTGGCTTGCTTTGGGTCTGGGGGTTCAGCTAAGCCTAAGTAATCTCTGCATGTTTGTTAAAAGCATTATTAAGAGGGTGTAATTAGAGTTATAACACTTCTCATGGTTTGCTGTTAAGATCCAATTCCTTTGGCACAACTTCCATCTGCTTGCCATCTCTGTTTGGGCTCTGTTTAGGGCCCTGCTGACTCCTTTCTTGCAGAACATAACCTCAGGGGGTTATACCAGGGTGTATTTACAATCCTTTTAGTGTAATTGAAAGGCTGGGGAGAAACTCTTTCTTCTCTGAAGAAAGCTATGCCTAAAAGCTATCAATGCAGGATATTACTTGACCTTTACTTTCCTTTGAGCTTTTCCCCTAGAAACTGTCCCAACCTATGTACATTTTAGGAATCCCTGCCTGTATCCTTTTAAAACAGGGAATTACAGTCTACTACACTATATGCAGCCCATCCAGGGGCTCTTTTCTAAACCTTGACTCGTTATATGTTGCATTATTTGGAAAAGCATGACATGTAGGAATCTGCATAAGTATTCTTTGCCTTTAAACCAAAAGTTTCATACTATTCCTATAAAACTGCAAAAAATATTATGAGAATTCGCTTTTCTGAGTGTTTGAATCTAAAATTCACTTGACAGGGGTTATTTGTGCTATTTGTGTCTAAAATGGACTGTTTCTGAAAATTGAATCCGCCCCTCTTTTACATAAATAATCTGTGCCCAAAATTATTTTCAAAAAGGGTCCTTTACGTGCATAAACTGATTTTGACCATTACTTATACTCTTATACACTAATCTAATAGTGTATAGGGGTATATAAAGTACTTGGGGTCCCTTATACACTTTAAAATATTTTTTCTAAAATATAACTATCATTTAGTCATGTATTTTCATGTTTATACCTATATATGTATATTATTACGTGCGACAGCCTCTTATTTGCCTTTGCATACTTCTGTGAACCCGTTTTCAAAAATAGCCTCTCCGGCTATATACCTAAAATCTGACCCCTACACAAAAATGGCGATTAAGATTAGGGCTCGACAATTAATGACGAGTCACACCGACCCTAAATGGCCAACATTTTATTTTAAAACGACACCCCTTTCAGTTTTGACAAATCTGAATTTTTTATAAAGTGGACCATTTGTGCAAAATTGTTTAAGTGTGAGAATTACATAGATAATCTAAAATGGAACATCCTTTGCATATTAAAACTTATTTACGATTAGGCATTTGATATTAGAGGTCGTAAAATACGACTAGGCTTAAATATAGGCCGAATGTGAAAACCATTTGTGTATATGTGTTCTAAATTGTATAGATATGTTACATTTTGAGCTAAGATGTTAAATTAATTCCCAAGTTAGTAGTTATGATAATATGCATTGCTTTTATCCCAAAACATAGACTCGGACGGGAAACACCTTTAGTGGGACTCGGGGAAGTGCCTAACACCTTCTTCCCTAAGTCATTTGGACTTCTTACCCATATAAAATCTCTGGAATGGACTAGTTGACTTATTAAACTTGACATTAGATACTTAGGTGACCTAATACACCTTAGAAACTATATTAGGTGGCGACTCCAACATCTAAACTCAAACGAGTTACCCAGTCAAATCCGAAACCCGACTCGCTTCGAGTTGAGTCCAAAATCGGGTATGATAGAATGGTGACTCCGCTGGGGATACTCAAAGTCCTAACCACAACGAGTCTTTACTTTTGGGATTCATTTAATTACTATCTTGCTATTCATATTATTATTATCGTACTAACTTGGTTTCCTTTTTTGTTTTTCTTTTTACTTTATTTATTTATTTATTGTATCGAATTTGAATTTTGATGTGACATTTTGCATATTTCAATCATATTCCCCCACTCCTAGGAAACGACACTTTACACACACACGGCGTTTACGTGGATCCCACGGTCGCTTCACCACCAAAACACTTTTTAAGAGGGATATTTTGGAATATAGTTGGTCCGTGGTACAACCAACAATTTCAAGTGATCCCACTCCTTAGCCGTCCGCCTTAGGAAACCGTGTCTAGAATTACACCACTCTTTTGATGTAATGAGCATGCATCATGCCATAGGAGAGGCTCCCCGTAAGCCGACTAGTCTTCAACTTGTCCAAACTACCTAATCGGATTTTTGACCCCAAAGGGACGTTTGGACATGCTTATGTGCATTTGAGAGAAAAGAAAAGAAAAGAAAGAGAGTGAAAAACTGAGACGAGAATGAAAATGCATTTTGATTTTCCCAATTATTCTTAAAGGGGAGGGGGTTTTAACCCTTTTATTTTTCTTCTTTTGTATAGGTCACAGTGAGTAAAAAATTTCATCGTTTTGGAATGACTATGGGCGCACCTCCTTTGTTAACTAGTTGGTGGAGTAACCTGTCACTAGGAGAGCAAAACGAAGTAGATCAACACTTGGGTCATTTGGTTTCACTGTTGGAAATGGAACTGTGTAGGGAGATAATTGAAGCATCAGTGTCGTTTTGGGATGAAGAATTGAAAGTGTTTAGAATTGGGGATGTCGAATTAACACCCTTGTTGGAAGAAATAGGGGGGTTCGTGTCACATTCGGGGCTGGACAAACATCGTTGGCAAAGAGGCCGCATACTAGCACCTAGTGTCCCCACAGCTGAAGAGTTTCATAAAAAGTTAGGGATGGTAGCAAGTGTGAATGTGGAATTTTTACAACAAAAGAAGATACCCTTTTCCTATTTCTACGCTCGGTTTGGGTATTTGAGTGCGTTCGACAACCATAAGAAAGAGTTCGAGTCCTATGGTGATTGGAGGAGAGCTAGACCACTTGCATTTGCTATTTGTTTCTTAGGAGTGATGCTGTTCCCTGAGAGTTCAAGTCATGACATATGTTCGAGGGTTGTCATGGTTGCCGATGCAGTGTTAAAAGGAATTGATGGTTATCGTTATACCATAGTTCCTTTGATAGTAGCAGACATTTATCGGGCTTTGGGTTATTGCAAAAGAGGAGCAAAATACTTCCATGGGTGCAATCTTTTACTACAAGCATGGTTCAAGGAACATTCGAGGAAAGCAAGAGGTGTGCAAGCATTGTCCAAGCCGGCCGGTTGCAACTACTTGATTGGGGAACGATACGGAGATTCAAAATTCAAAAAACCAAGCAGCACAGAGAAATGGGTAAGATTGTTTGAAAACATAACGGATGACTCAATTCAGTAGATGTTCACTTGGTTTCCTTCATCAGATTTCATCATTAGTTCTGAGAAGGCATCCTTTGTGATACTTATGGGATTAAGAGGTCTCCAACCTTACCAACCATTAAGGGTGATGAGGCAAGAGGGGAGGAAGCAAATCATACCATTGATACCAGACACGAAAGACTATCAGTTTGATTACACTGGAGATGTTGTTCCGAGAGTTAAGAGCATAAGAAAATCCTGGGTAGGAAGACAAGTCATGGAAGAAGCATCACTAGCACTTGATAGATACAACGCTGGATGCGAACCAAACTACAAAAGCTGGTTACGCTCTAGTATAAAGGGAAATATGGCAGTAGGGCCAAGTCGAGGGAATAGCATAAGAGATCGTGAGGCAGAGGCTCAAATTCGATACCGAGAGTTCATGTTGAAAACTGTCAAAATGGATAAAGAGAACAAAGAAGAAATCGAAGTGTGGAAGAAGCGTACATTAGAAGTAGAAGAAAAGATAGAGACGATGGAAACAAAACTCGAGCAATGGAATTCGGAGTGTGCAGAGATAGACATCCTACACTTGGTAGCAGCCAAAGGATACTTAACCAAAGCTATGGAAGAAGTCAAGGAGATTACGCGAGAAGCAAAGAGGGCCAAGATGGAAAAGGAATGTGCTGCCTAGTCAAAGTGTCATTTTCATTTTTCTCTTGTATTTTACTTTTTCAAAAATTATCATTTATTAATTTGCAAATGTTAGGGAATTTATGAGAAAATTGGCCACAAAATGCGTATTCATTGCATAATGACAAACCTAGGAAGGCTATACGTTCTTGGCACGTAATAGTTCATTAGTAAACCTATGCCAAATGTCAAAAGGGTTTTTAACCCGAAAAGTGACAAATTGCATCTCTGCATTGATTCGAAGAAATGTTTGCACAAAACATTGATCGTCTGCTTAAACATGATCAAAACTATAAGAATGTTTTGGTCTTTACCCTTTCTTGTTTTGTTTTCAGACTATGGCTGCAAAAGGCACACTCCAATTTGAGATCGTTTCCCGACCTCCTCACTTGATCAGACTTTGGTGGGAAGATTTGGCCATTGTCAGCAAAGCTCATGTTCAAAAGATATTGAGAGAGTTGGTAGCTCTCAAGAACTACACTTCCATGACTGGTTTGGTTGAAGCTGCTACACATTTCTGGGACTACAAAAGGGTTGTGTTTCATTTCAATGGTTTCGAGTTGGCATCAATGTTGGAAGAATTTAGAGGGCTAGCAGGGTTAGAGCCTGGCCCGAGACTATGATTTATCCCCGAGATGTGGACCCTAAGAAGTTCATTGAACTGTTGGGAGCCCCTTACGATCCATATGTCGAGGGAGTGCATGATGGGAAAGTAGGGTAAACCCCACAGCTACCCTAGCCTATCCTCAATGGCTCGGTGAAGATAAGGCAAGATTCCGATCCAAGACTACACTAAAATGGAAAGCCAAAGCTCCAAATGCTGCTGAGAAATACAAGAAGTTGAAACACGAGTTTGACCAAAGAAAGAAGGAGTTAAGGGTGACACAAGAAAGGGAGATGAGGAGACAATACAAGGATAAGATAAAAGGGGACGAACTCAAGTATTGGACCGGCAAGGTCATGACTGCAAGGCAAGCTGCTGGGAATTTACAAGATTTGCTCAAAGGATGGGGAGAGTATTTTAAGTCAGTATCGCTGGAAGAGAAGGAAGCAAAGGGAATGGAAATCTGCGAGTTCTTCATAAAGGCTCTAGGTGACATGGAGGCTGGGAAAGACCTGCTGGAGACATTTGCTCCTCCACTCATTAGTTTGGTTCACAAACCCAAGGAAGAGGCCAAAGAGGAAAAGGAAAAGGAAGACGCTGGAGTTGATGTTTGAATCTGGAGTCTCTTTGCTTGGCACCTAGTCTAGTCGTATCGAGTCAAGTCATCTTATCCCTTTTTAGTCGTTGTTTTCGTCTTAATCGAGTCATCGTCTTTAAATTAGTGGTTGTAATAAAGCCAAGCAAATTGAATATAATTTCATTATTTTAGGTTTTAGACTGGTGGTGATTATGCTTATGCAAATGAAATGATGTGTTTGTTCGAATCTGCGATAGGCCCACCTCTGGCACAAAAGAGGACCCGTGCATGATAGGACGCGATTTTATTTAAACTAATGTATACTCATATTTTCTCTTCTTGTTTTTGATGTATCAGTCCCCAAGTCCCTGATAGTTTGGTTTGTGCATTCTGGCCGCGCCGCAATACCGGTTGAGGTCCAAAAGATCAATCCCAACACCTCCCCCTTTACCTACAAGGACAAGGACGAGACGAAATATCATGGCTGAGTTCGACAAAGTTGGAAATGGAACTCCTGAGAAACAAGGCATGGTCGCCTATGAAAGTTATGCTAAGCTGGAGCAGAGGCTGCTCGAATTGGAAAATAGGATCCCTCTTGCCCGTACTGATGAGGTCATTGAACCAAACCAAACTACTCGCCCTCACGGCAAAGATTCACTCTACCCTGAAAAAGACATCCCTTATCCTACCTACACTGCACCACCAAAAGCACCACAAAACAACTTACCCTCATTCACCGTTGAAACCAAAACCATCGCATCACCCACCAAAGATCATGAAATGTACGCATGGACCAAGGAAGACCCAGACAACACCAAAGAGCAAGTCCAATGGCTGGTAGAGAAGTTTAAGCAACTCCAAGACACTAAGGGAACCCGAGGGCTAGCTTATGAGGACCTCTGCTTGTATCCTTACTTGAAGCTGCCCGAAGGTTAGAAGACACCCAAGTTCAACATGTTCGACGGCAGTGGAGACCCAATGGCCCATTTAAGATCTTACTGTGATAAGCTGATTGGGGTTGGACATGACGAAAAAATCCACATGCAGCTGTTCAACCGCAGTCTAACAGGAGATGCACTAGTATGGTACTCTAAGCAACAAACAAAGAAGTGGACGAGCTGGGAAGCAATGGCTGGAGACTTTGTCGACAGTTTTGGGCACAACACTGATGCTATGCCTACCGGTTCTACCTAGAGAAATTGAAGAAGAAGCCCACTAAAACTTTTAGAGAGTTTGCAACCAGATGGAGGGCTGAAGCCGCCAAAGTCCAACCTCCCATGGAAGACGCCGAGATAGTGGCAACTTTCATCCGCATATAAGAAGATGTCTATTTTGACAAAATGCTGAATCTGCAAGATAAGAAGTTTGGAGAGTTGATCAAGATTGGGGACATGGTTGAAGATGGACTGAAGACTGGGAGGATTGTTAGTTTGGCCGCACTACAAGCCGCTAACAAAGCCCTACAAGCTGGCCGCACTACTACCTCAAGGAAGAAAAAGGACGATGTCTCCTTCGTGGCCACATCACTTGACCACTCCCCTACTCATAACCACTACTACCAAACACCTCCTCTATCCTATCCATACATACCACCCACATCCACCTACCCATTCTATAACACCCAGCCTATGTACCAATCCCAACCACCACAAAGACCAACATACCCACAAAGTCCCAACTACCGAAATACCAATACCTATTCACCAAGGCCTTACGCCAATAACAACGCAAGACCCAAAAGAAACTACACCCCGTTGGCTGAATCTCGCACTCAGTTGTTCGAGAGACTCAAAGCAGCCTGCCACATACAACCTGTGCCATTCAAAATGCCTGATAGGATGAAACCCTATTTTGATCAAACTAAAACCTGTGCCTATCACTCTGGAGGGCCTGGTCACGATACTGTAAAGTGCTACGCTTTGAGGGACAAGATACAACACTTGATCGACCAAAAGGTAATACACTTGAAGACTCCGAACGTGCACAACAACCCCCTGCCTAATCATGGAGACAATAGGGTGAACCTGATCGAGTTGGATGAGGAATGCAACTTAGAAGGGACTATTGTTAAGGCAAAAGAAGATGTACCAGTTACCGCTTCAGTTGCTCAAGCCGCTACAGAACCAGAGCCCATTGAGGTAGAAATGGCTCCCAAATTCTATGTCGACGTGGTTCCCCCATACAGCGACAAGGCAGTGCCATGGGATTATGAAATGGAGAAGAAGAATAAGTCCACAGTTGAGACTGTTGCTGCACAAGGGATGACTAGGAGTGGAAGGATTTACACTCCCGAGCATCTTGTTCTAGAGAGACGGGGCAGCAGCGAGGAGGAGTCCGAAGGGTTGTGGAAGAAGGTCCAAGAAAAGGAGTATTCCGTAGTTGAGAACTTGGGCAGAACTCCAGCACAAATCTCTGTTTTGGCGTTACTCCTCAAATCGGAGAGCCACCGAAGTGCTTTGATGAAAGTATGGAAGAAGCACATGTTCCGATAGACACTTCAGTTAAAACCTGGCTAGCATGGTTGGACAAGTCAGGGAGGCCAACTGAATTGCTTTTCACGAAGATGAGCTACCACCTGAGGGATTGAGTCACAACAAAGCTTTGCACGTCACTGTCAAATGCAAAGACTGGTTCGTAGGAAGAATTTTGATCGACGGAGGTTCCGGTCTGAACATATGCCTGTTCATCACTCTGAAAAGAATGGGAATTGACCAAAGTAAGATAAGGGAGAGCGACATGAAGGTGAAGGTATTCGATGGGTCAGAAAGAAGCACCATTGGGGGGATTGACCTAACTATCATGGTCGGTCCCGTGGAGTTCACTGCTGAGTTCCATGTCATGGACATCTCTGCTTCCTACAATCTGCTACTGGGGAGGCCTTGGATCCATATGGCTGGCGCGGTGCCTTCCATATTGCACCAAACCGTGAAGTTCGAATGGGATCACAAAGATATGGTAGTGTTCGGTGAGGGGAATAACTCTATCTACAACGAGCAAACCATACCAGCAATTGAAGGAAATACTCTGATGGGCAGACATTCTATACTGTAGAACTTGTGGGAGCAGTGCAAGGCACCCGAGGAGGACGCTGCAAGAACTACAATTCAAGTTGGAATCCCACAGACACGATCCAAAAGGGATATACCGCACATTTTGCTCCCAAATTGGTCAACACACCGCCTGGGGTTGAAGAAAGGAAGAGGAACTTTTACAGCGCCTATTGAGATAGCCGAGGCAAAGACTATAAGGGAGGAATTTGGTCTGGGAACCAATCATGTCTGATTGGAGAGTGCCATCACGCGAATTTTGTGAGACCCTACCAGCTAAGACCGAGAAGCGACCAACACACTCACCCAATGCCCGTCCCAATTGGAAACGCATCTCTGAAGAAACAAAGGAAAAGCAAGTGTGGATACCCAAAGCACCTGAACCTATGGAGGTAGTGATCGAAGAGCCATATGTGCTCCCACAACTTGCAAAATGGCCCGGAGACTGGGTTATAGGCATCATGATCAAGCAAGGCTATGATCCGGGCAAAGGTTTGGGCAAGAACTTGGATGGTATGGCTGAGCCAATCAGAATTGTGATGAGGCCCGACAACGAGAAGGCTGGCATAGGGTACATTGTGACCTACGAAAAGAGCATGGAAGAAGCGTCACTGGATTTCAAGTTCTATAAGAAAAGCACCAAGACTCTCTTGCACATCTTCGTCTCGTTTATACTTGGATGGCCGAAAAAGGGAGGTGTCCGCAACACAAGGAGTGGAGCCGAAGATAGCTGATGCTGAAGAGGATCTGCTAGTAGGAATGCAAAATCTATTCATAGCTGATGAAGACTGCTGCGTGATCCTGGAAGAACATATGGAACCTCCTGGACTGACAAAGGCTGGATCTGGAGCGGCACTGAATAACTGGATCAGCAACCGGGCCCGAGCTTACCTTGGACCCTGGTAGAGCTGAGGGGGATAGAATTTATTTTATGCTTTCTAAAATAAAACCCAACTTTGAGTCGTGGAATTTGCATTTTTTCTCTTTATTGCACATGTCTCCCTACAAACTTTGTTTTGCAAGGATTCATAAATAAAACATCGCATCATTTCCCGTTTAACTTTTGCTTTAATCTTTTAATTTTGCAATATTTTACTTTTTCAGCATCCAAACTAATCATCCCATTGAGTCCACAATCGCAACGTGTAATGAAACAATGGAGCTCGAGGAAACTGGAGTTGATTATGATGATTTTGATGAAACCACACAAGAAGAAATTGAAAGATTTGAAAACAAGCCTAAGCCAAACCTAGAGGAAACTGAGGTGATAAACTTAGGAGATAGGGAAGTTGTGAAAGAGAGAAGGATTAGTGTACATCTCAATGCTGAGGATAAAAAGCTGTATACTGAGTTTCTTAAAGAGTATGAGGACGTATTCGCCTGGTCGTATGATGACATGACTGGCATAAGCACGGACGTGGGAGCTCACAAATTACCTATCAATCCGGTCTTTCCGCCGGTCAAATAGAAGGCCCGAACTTTCAAGTCATCAGTTCTGTTGAAGATTGGGAAGAAGTGACCAAGCAGCTCAATGCAGGAATCTTGAGAACAGTTAAATATCCAACTTGGCTGGCTAACATTTTCCCAGTACCGAAGAAGGATGGGAAACTCCGAGTTTGCGTGGATTATAGAGATCTGAATAGAGCAAGCCCGAAGGATGATTTTCCTCTACCAAACATACACATCCTGATTGATAATTGCGCGAAACATGAGCTGCAATCCTTCGTGGATTGTTTCCCTGGTTATCATCAAGTTCTCATGGATGAGGAGGATGCCGAGAAGACAGCTTTCACTACATCTTTGGGGACTTATTGCTACAAGGTTATGTCATTTGGGTTGAAGAATGCTTGGGCAACTTACATGAGGGCAATGAAAACTATGTTCCATGACCTGATGCACAAAGAGATTGAAGTCTATGTGGACGACGTGATCATCAAATCAAAGAAGAGATCGGAGCACCTTGACAACTTGCGCAAGTTCTTTAATCGCTTGCGGAAATATAATCTGAAGCTGATCTAGCTAAATGTGCTTTTGGTGTCCCGGCAGGGAAGCTCCTAGGGTTCATCGTCAGTAGAAGAGGTATCGAGTTGGATCCATCCAAGATCAAAGCCATCAAAGAATTGCCACCCCAAAACCAAAAAGCAAGAAGAGGTTATGAGCTTCCTAGGAAGGCTCAATTACATCAGCCATTTCATAGAATAATCCACCGTCACCTGTGAGCCAATCATCAAGTTGCTAAAGAAAGACGCAGTGATCGAGTGGACAGAGGATTGCCAAAAAGCATTTGATCGAATAAAGGAATACTTGTCTTGCCCACCTGTGCTGGTCCCATCTGAGCCTGGGCGACCTTTGATCCTGTACCTTTCCATAGTAGACTCGGCCTTTGGTTGTGTGTTGGGACAACATGATTCATCTGGAAGGAAGGAGCAAGCAATATACCCTAAGCAAGAAATTCACTCCTTACGAGGCCAAGTACATATTGCTGGAGCGCACTTACTGCGCGCTGACTTGGATAGCACAGAAGTTGAGACATTACCTGATATCTTACTCTTTGCTGATATCAAGGATGGATCCTCTCAAATAAATCTTCCAAAAACCAATGCCTACAGGAAAGCTTGCCAAATGGCAGATGCTGCTCAGTGAATTTGACATCACTTTCGTCACCCAAAAGGCGGTGAAAGCTCAAGCCTTAGCTGATCACATGGTCGAGAATCCAGTGGGAGATGACTATGAACCTTTGCACACCTATTTCCCTGACGAGGAAGTTATGTTCGTAGGGGAAGATATCACCGAAGAGTATGATGGCTGGAGGCTATTCTTCGATGGAGCGGTAAATTTCAAAGGAGTCGGCATTGGAGCAGTATTAGTTTCCGAGACTGGACAACACTATCCTGTCACGGCCAAACTAAGGTTTCCTTGCACCAACAACATGGCGGAGTATGAAGCTTGTATTTTGGTTCTTAGATTGGCAGTGGACATGAACATACAAGAGCTATTAGCAATCGGGGATTCTGACTTATTGATTTACCAAGTTCGAGGAGAATGGACAGCAAAGAATTTGAAGATATTGCCATACCTAGAGTGCATAAAGGAGCTGAAGCAAAGGTTCACCAAGATAGAGTTCCAACATGTACGTAGGCTACAAAATGAGTTCGCGGATGCTTTGTCTACCATATCTTCTATGATCAAGCATCCTGACAAGAACTACATTGATCCGATACCCGTGACAGTAAGGAAGCATCCAGCATACTGTTACCACATAGAAGAAGAATCAGACGGACAGCCTTGGTTCTACGACATCAAAGGGCTTCTCAAAGATGGCAATTATCCAAAGAATGCAACAAGTCTCTAAAAGAAGACACTGAGGAGGTTAGCAAATGGTTTCTTTCTGAACGGAGAGGTTTTGTACAAAAGGACACCCGATCTCGGGTTATTGAGATGCGTGGACGCAAAAGAAGCCGCTAAATTGTTGGAAGAGATACACTCTGGGACGTGTGGCCCACACATGAATGGTTTCGTACTTTCCAAGAAGATTTTGAAGGCTGGTTATTTCTGGATGACAATAGAGCATGACTGCATAAAGCACGCAAAGAAATGCCATCAATGCCAAGTTCATGGAGATATGATTCAAGTGCCTCCCAATGAACAGAATATTATGGGATCGCCTTGCCTTTCGCTGCCTGGGGAATGGATGTCATAGGACCTATCGAGCCAGCCGCTTCCGATGGGCATCGCTTCATACTTGACACGACCCGAAATCCGGTTAGGCCGGGCGGGCACCCGACATCCTCCCCTAGACCCGTCGGGCGAACCCTTACCAATTAAATTAGGAAAATAAATATAATTCAATTCATAAATAAGAACAAGACTTAGAAAAGAAGCACAGACATACTGATACCTCTAAGCTGTACAAAAGAAATTACAGCTAACTACCCAACATACTAGGTTTAGGGCTATCCAGACTAGACATCTAAGAGTATAACAGAAGACAAATACCTCCTGAAGGGAGCAAAATGCAACTGAAATTATAAACATAAAACTGGTGGCCATCCTGAATAAAAGCTGGCTCACCCTGACAACTGAAGTCGTCTTCGCTCCTTCACAATGTGGCGACCTCAATCCTGGAGCGAACCTGCCGAAACGAAATAGATAGACAAAACAAACAACAAACAAGGGTGAGTCAAAAGGACTCAATAAGTGGGGCAGACTAGCCACCTCAAAGAATAGGATAGCTAGCCAGGGAGACGAAAAACAGGTAAACCAAATCCATCTTATTTAAACTATAAAAAGGCAGAGCCAGATAATAACTGAAAATACGTATGGAATCAAAAACAACCAGGGACATAAGGTAGACAGAACATACAGATATCCCGAACATATCGATAATCAGAAATACATCCTGTTGCGGTGTGCAACCCGATCCACATATTTATACTGTCGCGACATGCAACCCGATCCGTATACTTATACTGTTACGGCATGCAACCCGATCCGTATATTTATACTGTTGCGGCATGCAACCCATCTGATCCATGTATTTATATTGTCGCGACGTGCAACCCGGGATACGAGCCAGATATATATAGGCAAACTGAGATACGTCCACAACATGGTATACATACCGCATACATAAAACACAACACAATACACAAATAGCAATATGCGGTGCAATGAGATGGGATGAATGCGGTACGATGCAATGCAGTCACATATGCCTGATACTTATCTCCGGTGCAGGACTCTCATTGTCTACTAGGAGATATATGCAGTAATGACCCTTCACCGGCTTGGGACTCTCAACGATTACCGGGAAGTATATGCAATGATGACCCTTCACCGGCTCGGGACTCTCATCGATTACCGGGAAGTATATGCACTGATGACCCTTCACCGGCTCAGGACTCTCATCGATTACCGGGAAGTATATGCAATGATGACCCTTCACCGACTCGGGACTCTCATCGATTACCGGGAAGTATATGCAGTGATGACCCTTCACCGGCTCGGGACTCTCATCGATTACCGGGAAGTATATGCAATGATGACTCTTCACCGGCTCGGGACTCTCATCGATTACCGGGAAGTATATACAATGATGACCCTTCACCGGCTCGGGACTCTCATCGATTACCGGGAAGTATATGCAATGATGACCCTTCACCGGCTCGGGAGTCTCATCGATTACCGGAAGATATGCAATAATGACCCTTCACCGGTGCGGGACTCTCATCGCCAAACGGGAAGTATATGCAATAGTGACCCTTCACCGGTGCGGGACTCTCATCGCCAACCGGGAAGTATAAGCAATAATGACCCTTCACCGGTGCGGGACTCTCATCGCCAATCGGAAGTATATGCAATAATGACCCTTCACCGGTGCGGGACTCTCATCGCCAACCGGGAAGTATATGCAATGCTCAAAACCAGCAGTGCAATGCTCATATGCTCAATGCAATACCAACAACAGGGCATAACATATAATATACAATGTAAATTCAAAGCTAAGGCGTAACGAGTACGCCTATCGGCAGCTACACACGTAAGGAACACGTGGTAGAATATGCACAAGGCCAAGGGCCTCCAAAGAAATGGATACAATCACTTACCTTGTTACAAAGTTAGCACAATTACTCAACAACCGCTTTGTCCTTTGAATTCATTGCCAAACGATCCCAGTCTATTCAATAAGCAGAAAATATATCAAATTAGGCTAAAGGCTTCATTTCTTACGTCTTAGGGTAATCCGGTTAGGAACCTGATACCCTATTCGCATACGCAATACGCAGGCAAGGCCTATGTACAGGGTTTATGGTCACATAACCAAACCCTAAATAAATTACATTTATATGTTGCCCATAACTCACTGAGTACGAATATATAATCAATTCCATTATCGGGGTCCATTTGATCCTTTAAACTATTGATTGAACTTATTAAAACGATGTCTAATATCCCAATTTTTACCGTAAAAATATATTCAAACACACGTAATAAGCTAAGATAATGAGTTAACATCATTACCTGGATGTTTCGGGGTGAAAATCCTATTTTTCTCCGGCTCCTTTTCCTTTCCTTTTTCAATTTTCTGATATTTTTTTATATTTTTGTTTCTCTGTTTCATTTTGGATAGGATGATCAGAATCATCCTTAGTTTATATAAGCCAAGGGTCCACCGCCCTTAAATTTTCTTTTCTTTCTTTTCCCCTTTTTTTAAATTTTCTTTTATAATTTCTTTTTTTTCGAAAATTAAAATGGTACCTTATTATACTCGAAATAATTCCAACTTTTGCATACAAGTTATACAAAATATATGTAACATACTTGCAAAGGCGGATCTCAAATCGGACTCCCGAAACTCAAGATGCGAATTTAAATAGAAAAAAGTCAAATTATTTAACTTTCGGCATTTTAGCGGAACTAGCCGAATAACCTCAAAATTAACTTTCAAAGTATACAAAAGTCATAAATAATCATACGAACCCAACGGCGCTTTCGGATTTTGAATCGGAGCTCATTCGCCAAAACCAAGCTCGAAAATCTCTTTTTAATATTTATCGACAATAAAAACTGAAACCTTCTTCCGATGCCTACCAAACGAGGTCTGATTTAGCTCAAATTTTACAGACAGGTACTAATGGACCTTACAAATATTTTAAAATTATCGGCACGCCAATCGGAGTCCTAACTTCCGAAACGACTAACCGAGGTCGTTTCATTCTCCTCCACTTAAACTCGTTCGTCCTCGAACGAGCCTAAATCTAAAGAAAAATTCGCACAGATAACAAGAGAACTTGCACGACCTTCATGAACTACTCCACGGACATTATTTTCTGATTATAGGATCAGAATTATAACACGCATATCGAACTTTTGGAATACAATATATCTGGATAATATGATGACACCGTTGCACAACTTATTCTGACTAAGCTGATCCTTCCTCGATCACGAGAGGAGTGTTCTACATTTTCGAAACAAAGATACACGAAACTCTGGATGGATTAACATAATTCCGCCGACAAATCACCTCATCGATATTCTTTACGATATAGAATAAGTCGATGGAACTAAGAATTAGCTCGCGCTTGAACAACGCCTTAGGGATTTAATATTAGGATTCGATATCAATTGGAGGAAGACTCCTCCACTTAGAGCATAAACTCATACAACTAATTTGAATAGAAATAGTCATCCTCGCACAACCTGCTGGATTAAAGAAGACTTAGCTAAAGGTTGAACGTAGGCAGACCTAAGCTACCAACTACCCTTTTGAGTTGCCAAACAGCTGCAACTCTCGAGTCACAACTCCATACATTTTCTATAAGCACCACCGCCTGATGGATCAAATCAAAGGTCAAATGACGCCTCTCATTACCCTTAGTAGTCTTGAAAAACGACAATGTGCTTACCCAGCTACCTTGGCACGCACTGGGCTCAACACAGGGAACATCACAATAGGTTACTGACCGCCTAAGTTCACCAGTGCCGAACAAAGAAGAAATGGTAATGGACCGAGGATAGAAATAATTAGAGCTTCAGGAAGCTCATCTTCTTATTTGCTTGGCTACCAAAGCTAGACTACTTACGAGTCAGGCTAGCCAAAGATCGCAATTGAAGAAATAGACATTAAATGAGCTTTATGGAACAACATCCATGCCAATTTAACCTCCTAATAAGAAGGAAACTCTGACAATTTACCAGAAAACCCTTTTTATAATCGAGACAAGCTCATAGAATAACATGACTCTACTAGCGCCTTGACCCATGAGGAGATACGTAGATCGAGTATTACTTACTAATCACTTTACACCGGAAGAAACAATGACACTTTCTGATGGTGACGAATAAGAATCCCATCATCCTACCGACACTGAGTTCCAAAGAGAGGTAGACTAACTTGACACTATAACAGAATGAGGCACAACAAGATGCCAAGCAAACAATACCGATACTTTCTCATAAATCTCTCACATTTAAACCAGATAAACTAGGAGGATCTCAGAAATGCCAGGAATAAATCATACAAGAAGTTCACCCCTCTATCGCAACCAATTCTTAATAAAAATGACATCCAGGAAACCATCGAAACATGATAAGACACACCATTTCTAGATCGATCGAAAGAATCAAATCTTACTCACATTTAAGAGAAGAGAAATCTCAAGGTCTACCATATCGGATACCTCAGCATCCTGCCAGACAAGCAGTTCATAGAACTGCCTCTGCAGCTGAGCTGAGCCACTACCCTGACAATCACTTTCTGAAGAACCACTGCCACCACACTCTCAACCTCGACTGGATGGTGGTATTTCTTTTGCTGATTGAGATCTAAATGAAGTCCCCTGCGACTCCGCAGATGCCTGATGACAAGAGAAAGTATGACTGCCTACTTGCCGGAGTAAGGGAGAACTCCACCAAAGATGACAGGCTCGCAGCAATGATAATACCTTTTCAGTGAAAATGGAAGCTGGACAGATTGTTGATAGCTATAAAGAGAAAAATTGGGTCGGATATTGACGAATTATTGGCGCACTCTAAGAATCGCGTGACACAAGCTGAGATAACCTGGAAGGTGACCTCCCAAAATAATCAGAACTCTTACCTTCAAACGAGGTATGGTGCCCACCAGGGCCGCGGGATTTCTCGCTCTAACTCTTCCCGCTCTAACTTATGGTATGCCTTGTACCTTCGAGCAATATCAACAACGACATCAAATGAAGTCCCAACCTCAATTTCTCGAGCCATCCGGGATCTCAAGGAAGGAGAAAGGTCAGCAATAAATCTTTGAATCTCTCGAAAGGCTCATGGACTAGTTCTAATTCGTATTCAGCCATTCTATAGAATTCAATCTCATATTCTGAAACCAGCATGCTAACCGACAGGCAACCCTGTCTAATCCACTCAAACTGGAAACACTTTTCATCTTGCTGGCTACTCGAAAGGAACTTTTCCACGAATCTAGAAGAAAAACCGAACCAAGTTAGCTAATAAGAGAGCGGCCCACCAATTCAAGGCTGGACCCCTGAAACTGGAAATCGGAATAATCAACACCATACTGCTCGATATAATTAAGAGCCTGAAGGATACGCTGACATCATTTTATTTTAAAAAGAATCACGATGTTTATCTGATGCATTGCTTTAGAATATCGGAAGGTTCAATTGGGTAAAATATAGCCTTTTCAGATACTCGGACCGAGCTATTACTCGGGCTAGCTAACCAGCCAGAATAACTAGAGGCACAACACATGCTGCCTCCGGAACATACTTTACTGCGGCAATATTAAGAAGTGGAAAAGGAGCTCCCTGAGAGCCAAGGGAACCACAAAGCCCTGCTCCCTTGCCCATCGCAAGCTCGTACAGCTGGAACCTCTGTAACTAGATCGTCAACACGATCAAAACTCTCGAGGCTTCGTCAATACTAGCCCCAGGCTAGACTGCTTCATCTTGAACTCATACCGTTTGCTGATTTGTCGCGCGAGGGTTCACAATTACCACGAACAAGTTAACGAAAATAATTTTGCATCCTAGACTGACGCACGATCAGAAATGAAGGAAGTGAAACTTCCTAAATGCCATCATAGCCTCTCGTAGATAACTACGGACGTCTACGTACCCATCAGCGAGACTCTACTAGACACTGTCTTAGTCTGGATAGACTCTAAATCAGGCTCTGATACCAACTGACACGACTCGAAATCCGGTTCGGCCGGGCGGGCACCCGACATCCTCCCCTAGACCCGTCAGGCGAACCCTTACCAATTAAATTAGGAAAATAAATAAATTCAATTCATAAATAAGAACAAGACTTAGAAAAAGAAGCACAGACATACTGATACCTCTAAGCTGTACAAAAGAAATTAAAGCTGACTACCCAACATACTAGGTTTAGGGCTATCCAGACTAGACATCTAAGAGTATGAAAGAAGACAAATACCTCCTGAAGGGAGCAAAATGCAACTGAAATTATAAACATAAAACTGGTGGCCATCCTGAATAAAAGCTGGCTCACCCTGACAGCTGAAGTCGTCTTCGCTCCTTCACAACGTGGCGAACTCAATCCTGGAGCGAACCTTCCGAAACGAAATAGATAGACAAAAACAAACAACAAACAAGGGTGAGTCAAAAGGACTCAATAAGTGGGGCAGACTAGCCACCTCAAAGAATAGGATAGCTAGCTAGGAAGAAGAAAAACAGGTAAACCAAATCCATCTTATTTGAACTATAAACAGGCAGAGCCAGATAATAACTGAAAACACATATGGAATCATAAACAACCAGGGACATAAGGTAGACAGAACATATAGATATCCCGAACATGTCGACAATCAAAAATACATCCTGTTGCGGCGTGCAACCCGATCCATATATTATACTATTGCGACGTGCAACCCGATCCATATACTTATACGTTACGGCGTGCAACCCGATCCGTATATTTATACTGTTGCGGCATGCAACCCGATCTGATCCATGTATTTATATTGTCGCGACGTGCAACCCGGGATACGAGCCAGAAATATATAGGCAAACTGAGATACGTCCACAACATGGTATACATACCGCATACATAAAACACAACACAATACACACAATAGCCAGTATGCGGTGCAATGAGATGGGATGAATGCGGTACGATGCAATGCAGTCACATATGCCTGATACCTATCTCCGGCGCGGGACTCTCATCGTCTATTAGGAGATATATGCAATAATGACCCTCACCGGCTCGGGACTCTCATCGATTACTGGGAAGTATATGCAGTGATGACCCTTCACCGGCTCGGGACTCTCATCGATTACCGGGAAGTATATGCAATGATGACCCTTCACCGGCTCGGGACTCTCATCGATTACCGGGAAGTATATGCAATGATGACCCTTCACCGGCTCGGGACTCTCATCGATTACCGGGAAGTATATGCAATGATGACCCTTCACCGGCTCGGGACTCTCATCGATTAACGGGAAGTATATGCAATAATGACCCTTCACCGGTGCGGGACTCTCATCGCCAACCGGGAAGTATATGTAATAGTGACCGTTCACCGGTGCGGGACTCTCATCGCCAAACCGGGAAGTATATGCAATAATGACCCTTCACCGGTGCGGGACTCTCATCGCCAACCGGGAAGTATATGCAATGCTCAAAACCAGAGTGCAATGCTCATATGCTCAATGCAATACCAACAACAGGGCATAATATAATATACAATGTAAATTCAAAGCTAAGGCGTAATTAGTACGCCTATCGGCAGCTACACACGTAAGGAACACGTGGTAGAATATCCACCAGGCCAAGGGCCTCCAAAGAAATGGATACAAACACTTACCTTGTTACAAAGTTAGCACAATTACTCAACAACCGCTTTGTCCTTTGAATTCATTGCCAAACGATCTCACTCTATTCAATAAGCAGAAAAATATATCAAATTAGGCTAAAGGCTTCATTTCTTACGTCTTAGGGTAATCCGGTTAGGAACCTGATACCCTATTCGCGTACGCAATACGCAGGCCAGGCCTATGTACAGGGTTTATGGTCACATAACCAAACCCTAAATAAATTAAATTTATATGTTGCCCATAACTCACTGAGTACGAATATATAATCAATTCCATTATCGGGGTCCATTTGACCCTTTAAACTATTAATTGAACTTATTAAAACGATGTCTAATATCCCAATTTTTACCGTAAAAATATATTCAAACACACGTAATAAGCAAAGATAATGAGTTAACATCATTACCTGGATGTTTCGGGGTGAAAATCCTATTTTTCTCCGGCTCCTTTTCCTTTCCTTTTTCAATTTTCTGATATTTTTTTATATTTCTGTTTCTCTGTTTCGTTTTGGATAGGATGATCAGAATCATCCTTAGTTTTATAAGCCAAGGGTCCACCGCCCTTAAATTTTCTTTTCTTTCTTTTCCCCTTTTTTTAATTTTCTTTTATAATTTCTTTTTTTTCGAAAATTAAAATGGTACCTTATTATATTCGAAATAATTCCAACTTTTGCATACAAGTTATACAAAATATATGTAACATACTTGCAAAGGCGGATCTCAAATCGGACTCCCGAAACTCAAGATGCGAATTTAAATAGAAAAAAGTCAAATTATTTAACTTTCGGCATTTTAGCGAAACTAGCCGAATAACCTCGAAATTCACTTTCGAAAGTTCACAAAAGTCATAAATAATCATACGAACCCAACGGCGCTTTCGTATTTCGAATCGGAGCTCATTCGCCAAAACCGAGCTCGAAAATCTCTTTTTAATATTTATCGACAATAAAAACTGAAACCTTCTTCCGATGCCTACCAAACAAGGTCTGATTTAGCTTAAATTTTACAGACATGTACTAATGGACCTTACAAATATTTTAAAATTATCGGCACGCCAATCGGAGTCCTAACTTCCGAAACAACTAACCGAGGTCGTTTCAATACTAGTGGCCATTGATTATTTTACCAAATGGATATAAGCTGCATCATACAAATCAGTAACAAAGAAAGTGGTGTCAGACTTTGTCCGTGATGAAATGATTTGTCGGTTCGACATTCCTGAATCCATCATCACTGACAATGGGTCCAATCTCAACAGTGACCTAATAAAGGCGACCTGTGAGGCCTTCAAGATCAAGCATCACAATTACACTGCATACAGACCTCAAATGAATGGTGCGGTCGAGGCGTCCAATAAGAACATCAAGAGGATATTGCGCAAGATGACAGACAATTCAAAACAATGGCACGAGAACCTACCCTATGCTCTGTTAGGGTACCGTACCACAATGAGAACATCAACGGGGGCTACTCCTTACTTGTTGGTGTATGGTACCGAGGCAGTGATACCCGCGGAGGTCGAGATACCATCTCTGAGAATCATCCAAGAAACACAGTTGAAAGACGCTGAATGGATCAAAGGAAGAATAGAGCAATTGGCCCTCATCGATGGCAAGAGATTGAATGCGATATGTCATGGGCAATTATATAAAAGGAGTATGGCTAAGGCATTTAGCAAGAAAGTTCGAGAAAGGTTCTTTGAACCAGGGCAATTAGTAATGAAGAAGCTATTTCCAAATCAAGAAGAAGCAAAAGGCAAGTTTGCACCAAATTGGGAAGGGCCATACATGGTTCACCGAGTTCTGAATGGAGGAGCATTGATACTGGTAGAGATGGACGGAGAAGTCTGGCCAAAATCGATCAACTCAGATGCTGTCAAGAGATACTATGTATAGGAATTTGTACTGATTAGTGATTTCCCCATTCTGCAATACATTATGTAATCTGAACTACGTCACGACATGATTCCCCAAGTGGGATACGTAGGCAACCTATTCAACGTTCGGTCGCATAAATACAAAAATTTTATTTTCCCACGAAGCAAACACTGGGGCAGAAATTTTTGAGGACCTCTCAAAAATTTCAAATACAAACTGGGGCAGAATTTTGAGGCCGCCTTCAAAATTCACTTAATGGAGTTTGGAACAGCACGAAGAACGACAAATTTGGCTTTACACAATGCGACTTGTATTGACTCAATGGGACAAAATATTTCATTTCATTTCTTTCTTATAAAAATTTTTTCGAAATCATTTGCATTACGTACTACTTTATGTATATCCCTATCAGTTCGGCCAAGATCCCGGCACTCGTGGACAGCGAGCGAGAAGCAAGCCAAGAATGCACAAACCAGACCACCCCGCACAACTCACCAATCTTTCTTTGGGTGCAGGCACAAAAGATACCTAATTCAGCAATGCACGACATATATGCTTCAACGAAAAGGTTTATCATTTAAATTAGCTGAGGGTACACAGCCCAAGGCGTCGGTTGAGGGTACACAGCCCGATATCGAATTGCATTTTAAATTAGCTAAGGGTACACAGCCCAAGGCGTCGGTTGAGGGTACACAGCCCCATATCGATTTGTCGTTTAAATTAGCTGAGGGTACACAACCCAAGGCGTCGGTTGAGGGTACACAGCCCGATATCGATTTGTCATTTAAATTAGCTGAGGGTACACAGCCCAAAGCATCGGTTGAGGGTACACAGCCCGATATCGATTTGCATTTTACATTAGCTGAGGGTACACAGCCCAAGGCGTCGGTTGAGGGTACACAACCCGATATTGATTTGTCATTTAAATTAGCTGAGGGTACACAGCCCAAGGCGTCGGTTGAGGGTACACAGCCCGATATCTATTTGCATTTTAAATTAGCTGAGGGTACACAGCCCAAGGCGTCGGTTGAGGGTACACAGCCCGATATCGATTTGTCATTAAATTAGCTGAGGGTACACAGCCCAAAGCGTCAGTTGAGGGTACACAACCCGATATCGATTTGTCATTTAAATTAGCTGAGGGTACACAACCCAAGGCGTCGGTTGAGGGTACACAGCCCGATATCGATTTGCATTTTAAATTAGCTGAGGGTACACAGCCCAAGGCGTCGGTTGAGGGTACACAACCCGATATCGATTCGCATTTTATATTAGCTGAGGGTACACAGCCCGAAGCGTCGGTTGAGGGTACACAGCCCGGTACCGATTTGTCATCTTATTTCTTTGCAGAGGGTACCCAGCCCAATGCACGGACAGAGGGCATACAACTCGATGTCGAATCTAACACTTGACAGAAAAAAGACACAAAATTATGGCATAGCAGACACAATCACATACGGAAAGATTCCTGGAAAGACAATCCAGCCCGGCGGGAAGGTACGTTTTATACATACATTATGTTGCAAACACATCTTCATTGCAGGATACACCCCAAGTAAAGCAAACATTTCAACCTGATACCCCGCATTCTCTCAAGCCAAAACTCTCCTCTAGAGTCATGACAAAATTGGCCGCACTGTCAACGTCTTTTCCCGAAGATTCTTTCATTATCTCCGGGCAAAGAGGGGCAGCTGTTGACACCCAATTTTTTCCCTCCTATTTTTAAAATCAATAGTTTTCAAATTTTACGCACGATTGTGTATCCACTCTTGCCCCGCCCATTCTTTTCAAATTATCTTCTCATAATAGTCTGACAATCGAGGCCATTTTCAAAAGCATCGTCTCAAGCTATAGCTATTTTACAATTTTCGCAATTACCTCTATTTTCTGACAAAATTATCCAAATTGTTTTAAAGCCCAAGATTACAATTTTATGCATTTCCTAGCCATTTTATTGTGTTAAATTAATTTCCTAATTTTTCTATATTTTTACACCTATTTTATTCCATTTCTATGCCCATTTTATATCAAATAATGCCTGATGTACACTATTATACGCAAATAATATATATATATACCTACTATGACTCACGATTTGGAAAAAGAGGTTTATAACCTTAAACTTGAGATTTATAATCTCAAAAAGGAAAATAAGATTTAGAGCACAGGATTTCAAAAATTGAAGGAAAAAGTAAAGAAAAGAGGAATCCCTTACCCCTTCTAATTTGAAAATCGTGATGAAAATATTATTAAGTTTTTAGTGATATGCAGGATGTAGGAAAAAGAGAGTTTAGAACCACTTTAGAAGTTTTACTTCACAAAAGTTTTTTATAAAAATTACTCTTCTTATGATTATAAGTTTAAAAAAGAATGTATAGCTCTTGTTGATAGTGGAGCAAATTAAATTTGTTCAAGAAGGACTAATTCCTTCACGATATTTTCATAAACTATCACAGTTTAAGGTTTGCTAATGGGGAGAAGATGCAGATTGAGTACAAATTGCCAAAAGCTTCTACATGCACAAATAAGGATGTATACCTCAAAAGCTTTGTTTAATAAAAAATATGTCTAACCAAGTTATACTAGGAACACCTTTTTTTACAAAAAATATTTTCAATTACTAAAAATTGATAAAGAAGGGATAATAGGAACTTTCAAAGAAAAACCTATTATATCCAATTTAAAACTGAACCTATTAACCAGAGTTTTTAAAGCAGTTAAAAGATATGGCTAGCTAAGAAAAGTCAGCATATCAATTTCTTAAACAAGAAATTTATACTTTAAATTTGATGAGATTTTAAAGAATCCCAAATTAAGAGAAAAAATTGATTTTATAATAAATCAGTTTTCATTACGATTTGTAGTGAACATCCAAATGCTTTTTGGAATAGGAAAAAGCATGTAGTTACACTTCCATATGAGGAAGATTTTTCCTGAACTAATGGTATTCCTACTAAGGCAAGACCTTGCCAAATGAATCGGAATATTTGGAATATGTAAAAAGGAAATAATCTTTATTACATAAAGGTCGTATTCGATATGCAAAGCTCATGGTCTTGTATACTAGTTAAAAACATCGAAAAAGAAAAGGAGTTCCAAGGTTAGTTATAAACAATAAACCTTTGAATAAAGTTTTAAAATGATTATAATATAGCCTATCCCTAATAAAAGGATTTATTGGATAGACTCATAATGCTATTATATTTTCTAAATGTGATTTGAAATCAGGATACGGGCAGATCGATAGCGGAACGACAGGTATAAAAACTGCTTTTAATGTCCAATAGGACAGTTCGAATGGAATGGTATGCCATTTGGATTAAAAAAGGCTCCTTTGAATTTCAGAAAATTATAGGATATATGCATTCCTTATAGTAATTTTATTATCATTTATACGGACGATATATAGTATTCAATACTATTGAAATGCATTGCAAGCATCTTGAATTATTCAAGAAAATAATTATACAAAATGGTTTGGTTATACTAAACCAAAAAATTTTTATTTCAAACAAAGGTAGATTCCCTTGGTCATAATATTGAAAAAGAAAGATTATACCTATTAATAGAAGTATGAATTTGCTTCTAAATTTCTGATATTATAACAGATAAAACTCAATTACAAAGATTTCTAGGATTTAAATTATATTGCTCCATTTTATGAGAATCTTGCTAAGATACAGCGAGCTTATATGAGAGAAAAAAAAGATTCCAAAACTTGGACTGATGCTCAGACGAAAACAGTCCAGAAGATCAAGGAGAGAGTAAAGAATCTTTCTTGTCTTACGTTGGCTAATCCTACTTGGCCAAAAATAATTGAAACTGATGCTTTCTGACATTGGTTATGGAGGGAATTTTAAAGCAATACTCTCCAGAAGAAAAATTGAATATATAGTTCAAATTCATTCTGGTAAATGAAATAATAGCCAGAAAAATTACGCAACCGTAGCAAAAGAAATACTTGCTATAGTAAAATGCGTATTAAAAGTTTCAAGGTGATCTATATAACCAGAAATTATAATAAAAACTGATTGTCAATCAGCTAAGTTTATGTTTAATAAAGATTGTAAACATGATGTTTCTAAAACAATGTTTGCAAGATGGCAGGCATTATTGGCCCCATTTGATTTTGAAATCCAATATAAAAAAGGAGAAGAAAATAGTCTTCCTGATTTTTTTAACTAGAGAATATTTATCTAGTTAATGTTAATTATCAACATTTTTATGTGCAGTTAATCAGATATATGCAGGACATAGAAATGTGCATCCTTATTGTCCTTATTGCCAGCACCAAATTCTATCAAGCGAATGCGAATATTATATTGGGATCTATGTTATACGAAAAAGAAGTTGAAATACTTGGAAAAAGAATCCATGGGCTTATTATCAAAAGCCAGTTATTTAACTGACGAAGATAAGGATAATATCATAGGTGTCTTGTATAGAGATGCCTGATAGAATTAAGGAGATAAGCATGGATATAATAGGGATCCACAGTATCTTGGTAATTATCCTATGTTCTTAGCCTAATAAGCTTATGGATTATTATGTGCAGATTATGCGCCCCGGTTATGGAAACCCAACCTCTAATAGAGGAAGGGGAAACAGAGGAAGAGGCACTGGTAGAGGTGCTGTGATCGCCCAAATGGGAAGACAAAAACTTATATCTGAAGATTTGACAGGATCTTCTTCAAATAATAAAAATGATGATACCGTTTCATATCTTCAGTATCAACAATTCCTTGAATGGAAAAATTCCCAAGGAAAGCAAATGAGGGTAAAGCAAATATGCCAGAATCATACGCTGCTGTTGTACTAGAAGATGACAATGAAAATGTTCAATCATATGTCAAGACAGATTACAAGGAGTTAATATTATTCTTGAAAATCGAGACCTTCAATGGAAGGATGAGCCATGGAAACTAATGGCGAGATATCTAAATAATGTGTCATACACAAGCTGTACTTATAAGTACAGGGTCATTTTGAGATGATTCTCTCATGCACTGGATCATGCGAAATATCGCATTTTTTATCCAACAAATACAAGAAAAGTTTATAACTTTTCTAAGATAATAATCAAGCATATTATATTACCGGAAGAATGGGGTTTTGAGTACCCTAACTGAAAGGAGTTATACTCATCCTGAACAGAAAGTGGCAGTAAAATTTAATTACTGGGATTATGTTGAAAGCTTTCATAAAGCTTTATTATATGAGAATGATAATAAAAAACATTCTTGGTTTGTAAAAATATGCGCAGAAGTTTATAACAAAGCAGTATACCAAATTAATACAGAATTAAAGAATTATCATTAAAGCCTCTAATTAATACAGAGGAAGTGATAATGAATTTTCTGATAATGATTTTCCTAAATTGACTTATGATCAAATTAATAAATTAAAGTCTTCTTATAATTCAAAATTTGCTGAAAAGCCAAGGCAAGGATGTTTTATTACCCTAGGCCTACTCCTCAAGATGTACTATTCGAAGAGCAGGATGATATGTATGCTCCGAATAGCTTCAGTGGTAAGCAAATATATGAATGGAATATTGATGGTCGTACCAACAAGCAGATGTATATTGTTATACATAGGATGATGATGTATAGCACTATTTGCAAGACTAATGGTAATAGTGATAAAACTGTTGCCAATATGATTGTTGCAGGTTTTACTGGTCAATTAAAAGGCTGGTGGGATAATTATCTTACCGCCAACCAGCGAGATAAAATTCTAAATGAAGTCAAAACCGAACCAGGAACATCTACAGCTGATAATTCTAATGCTGTTTATTCTTTGGTTGTTAATATAATTGAACATTTTTCAGGTAGATGGTCTGACAATAGTGAGACTATCAGAACTCTCTTACAAAATATGAGATGTAAAACTTTAACTTCATTTCGACTATATAAAGATACATTTCTTTGTAGAGTCATGGAGTTACCAGAGTGTAATAGCACTCATTGGAATCCAAATTTATAGATGGACTTCCTAACCTTTTTGCAGAAAGGGTTAAGAAAGCTCTTAGACAAGGGGGAATTCATATTAATTATGATGACCATACTTATGGAAGTTTAGTTGGAATATGTATCCAGAAGGATTGGCGTTATGCAATGAAATTAAGCTGAATCAAGAGCTCAAACGCCATCGTCTTAATGAAAGACAACAGTTGGGTGAATTTTGTGGACAATTCGGTATGGATGATCCACGAACCAAATCAAAGTCTCACAAGCTTCATAAAAGCAAAACTGGTAAGAAACATGATTACCAGGAACGAGACAAAAATATTTGGAAAGACGCACGGAAAAACGTGCTAAAAGGAAAAAAGGCTTTTAAAAAGCGGAAAGATATTATTAGATCAAAGAATCCACTAAATTGTTATAAGTGTGGAAGATTTGGTCACTATTATAAAGATTGCAAAGTAAAAGAAAAGATCAAAGCTCTTAATATAGATGAAGATCTGAAAGATTCTTTATGTAAGATTTTTTTAAATTCAGAACCAGAGATATCGGATCCAGGTGAGGAAAATATCCCTACAAAGGAAGAACTTAATAAGGTCTTCCAGGATGAAAGTGATATTGTCACAAGTTCTGAGGATGAATGTGATCCTTGCGAGTCTGGACAACCTTGTAATAATGAGGAAAATGATGAATTTTATAATTTATTTCTCAATTTAGTCTTAACACTTTGGATAATGATAATCTAATAGAATTGTTGAAGATGGTGCAGGATTCCGAAGTTCGATCTAAACTTATAGATCAAATCAAGGGAAATCTCGAGCATAAGGAACATGAAGAATTGAAAAAGGGTTTCTATGCTCCTATGGATAATACTCCATACACCATGAAGGAAGTTAAAAGACTTGTGGAACAAAGAAAAATGAGTCATAGTAGTACACCTAATACGTCTCAGGATTTGGAAAAAGAGGTTTATAACCTTAAACAAGAGATTTATAATCTCAAAAAGGAAAATAAAATATTAGAGCATCGGATTTCAAAAATTGAGGGAAAAGGTAAAGAAAAGAATGAAACCCCTACCCCTTCTAATTTTGACAATCTTGATGAAAATATTATTAATATTTTTAGTGATATGCAGGATGTGGGAAAAAGAGAGTTTCTAACCACTTTAGAAGTTTTTACTTCACAAAAGTTTTTTATAAAAATTACTCTTCTTATTGATTATAATTTCAAGAAAGAATTTATAGCTCTTGTTGATAGTGGAGCAGATTTAAATTGTGTTCAAGAAGGATTAATTCATTCACGATATTTTCATAAAACTACTCATAGTTTAAGATCTGCTAATGGTGAAAAGATGCAGATTGAGTACAAATTGCCAACAGCTTCTATATGCACAAATAAGGTATGTATACCTCAAAGCTTTGTTTTAATAAAAAATATGTCTAACCAAGTTATACTAGGAACACCCTTTTTACAAAAAATATTTCCAATTACTAGAATTGATAAAGAAGGGATAATAGGAACCTTTCAAGAAAAACCTATTATATTCCAGTTTATAACTGAACCTATTACTAGGGTTTTAAATCAGTTAAAAGATATGCTAGCTAAGAAAAGTCAGCATATCGATTTTCTTAAACAAGAAATTTATACTTTAAATATTGATGAGATTTTAAAAATCCTAAATTAAGAGAAAAAATTGATTTTATAATAAATCAGTTTTCATTACAGATTTGTAGTGAACATCCAAATGCTTTTTGGAATAGGAAAAAGCATGTAGTTACACTTCCATATGAGGAAGATTTTTCTGAAAATAATAGTATTCCTACTAAGGCAAGACCTTGCCAAATGAATTCAGAATATTTGGAATTATGTAAAAAGGAAATAGATTCTTTATTACATAAAGGTCTTATTCGATCTTCAAAATCTCCATGGTCTTGTACAGCTTTCTATGTTAATAAATATGCTGAACAAGAAAGAGGAGTTCCAAGGTTAGTTATAAATTATAAACCTTTGAATAAAGTTTTAAAATGGATTAGATATCCTATTCCTAATAAAAAGGATTTATTGGATAGACTTCATAATGCTATTATATTTTCTAAATTTGATTTGAAATCAGGATACTGGCAGATTCAGATAGCTGAAGCTGACAGGTATAAAACTGCTTTTAATGTCCCAATAGGACAGTTCGAATGGAATGTTATGCCATTTGGATTAAAAAATGCTCCTTCTGAATTTCAGAAAATTATGAATGATATATTCATTCCTTATAGCAACTTTATTATCGTTTATATTGACGATATATTAGTATTTTCAAATACTATTGAAATGCATTTTAAGCATCTTGAATTATTCAAGAAAATTATCATACAAAATGGTTTGGTTATATCTAAACCAAAAATGTTTTTATTCCAAACAAAGGTAAGATTCCTTGGTCATAATATTGAAAAAGGGAAGATTATACCTATTAATAGAAGTATTGAATTTGCTTCGAAATTTCCTGATATTATAACAGATAAAACTCAATTACAGAGATTTCTAGGAAGTTTGAATTATATTGCTCCATTTTATGAGAATCTTGCTAAAGATACAGCTATCTTATATGATAGATTGAAAAAGATTCCAAAATCTTGGACTGATGTTCATACTAAAACAGTCCAGAAGATCAAGGAGAGAGTAAAGAATCTTCCTTGTCTTACGTTGGCTAATCCTACTTGGCCAAAAATAATTGAAACTGATGCTTCTGACATTGGTTATGGAGGTATTTTAAAGCAATACTCTCCAGAAGAAAAAATTGAATATTTAGTTCAATTTCATTCTGGCAAATGGAATAATAGCCAGAAAAATTACGCAACAGTAGCAAAAGAAATAATTGCTATAGTGAAATGTGTATTAAAGTTTCAAGGTGATTTATATAACCAGAGATTTATAATAAAGACTGATTGTCAATCAGCTAGGTTTATGTTTAATAAAGATTGTAAACATGATGTTTCTAAACAAATGTTTGTAAGGTGGCAGGCATTATTAGCCCCATTTGATTTTGAAATCCAATATAAAAGAGGAGAAGAAAATAGTCTTCCTGATTTTTTAACTAGAGAATACTTGTCTAGTTAATGTTAATAATCAACATTTTTATGTGCAGTTTATCAGATATGTGGAGACGAAAAAATGTGCATCCTTATTGTCCTTATTGCCAGCACCAAATTCTATCAAGGCAAATGCGAATGTTATATTGGCATCTATGTTATACGAAAAAGAAGTTGAAATACTTAAAAAAAGAATCCATGGACTTATTATCAAAAGCCAGTTATTTAACTGACGAAGATAAGGATAATATCACAGGTGTCTTGTATAGAGATGCTGATAGAATTAAGGAGATAGGCATGGATATAATAGGGATCCACAGTATCTTGGATAATTATCATATGTTCTTAGCCTAATAAGCTTATGCATTATAATGTGCAGATTATGCGCCCAGGTTATGGAAACCCAACCTCTAATAGAGGAAGGGGAAACAGAGGAAGAGGCACTGGTAGAGGTGCTGTGATCGCCCAAATGGGAAAACAAAGGCTCATAGCTGAAGATCTGACAGGATCCTCTTCGTCAAATAATAATAATGATACCGTTTCATATCTTCAGTATCAACAATTCCTTGAATGGAAAAATTCCCAAGGAAAGCAAAATGAGGTAAAGGCTAATATGCCAGAATCATACGCCTCTATTATACTAGAGGATGACAATGAAAATGTTCAATCATATGTCAAGACAGATTACAAGGAGTTAATATTATTCCTTGAAAATCGAGACCTTTAATGGAAGGATGAGCCATGGAAATTAATGGAAAAATATTTAAATAATGCATCATACACAAACTGTACTTATAAGTACAGAGTTCATTTTGAGATGATACTCTCATGCACAGGATCATGCGAAATATCGCATTTTTATCTAGCAAATACAAGAAAAGTTTATAACTTTTCTAAGATAATAATCAAACATATTATATTACCGGAAGAATGGGGTTTGAGTACCCTAACTGAAAGGAGTTATACTCATCCTGAACAGAAAGTTCCAGTAAAATTTAATTACTGGGATTATGTTGAAAGCTTTCATAAAGCTTTATTATACGAGAATGATAATAAAAAACATTCTTGGTTTATAAAATATGCGCAGAAGTTTATAAACAAAGCAGCATACTAAATTGGTTTTCTCAATGGTGGATTACTTATGGTCCTACCATTAAAATATTGCCAGAACCATTACTTAGTTTATATACTGATTGGTTGGAAGTATCTCCAAAGATTCAAGAATTACAGAAGAGTAATACTCTAATCAATGGAAGTTATTATATGAACTTCTTTATTGAATACTCTATCCCATGGATTATGAAATGGACTGTCGAGGTGGATTATACTCCACAAAACATCCCGGCATTATACAGAAATTTTCATACAAGATTTTGGAAGAAGATGATTCAAAAGACGTCTGAAGGTCATATGCAGTGCCAAGATACAATTGATAAGATAAAACAATCAATCGACGAATATAAGCAGGCTGATCATATAAAGCAACAAAATGCCCCAAGTCCGTATCAGCACATCATTAATAAAATTCAGATGAAGAAAGGATTGATGACTAAAGCGGAAATTTTAGCTTCTTATTTTGAAGAAGTTAAAAAAGATTTAATAAAAAATCTTGATATGGAAGTTCCTTCAGATGCATCAATGGCCTCTGCAAATAACACAGAGGATGAAGAAGAACAGTGCTTAGCAGGAGAATCTCAGTCTATCACTAATAATGATATGGATGATTATATTGCCAATATCATAAAGCAAGTAAATGAGGAAGAATCTTCCAAGAAGACAAATGCCAAAGGAAAGGACAAGATATAAGGCATTATTGAAGAAATTTTCAGCTTTCATAAAGTAGCTTTATAAAGTAGCTTAATAAGTTACGAAATGATTGGCCAATTGTCGGCCATGTTTTTCATGTTTTCTTTCTAGACGGCCATTTGTAAAGTTTTGGGCCATGTTAGCTTTGTTTTATTCTTAGAATTTGCTTATAAAATAGGAGGAAGCGGAGTAGAGAAAGGCAAGCTTCAGAAAACACCATTCTCTCTCTATTGTAAAAATCCCTCATTGTAAAAATATTTTAAGTTATAAAAATCCTCTATTTCTGAGCGCAATTTAAGGTATTCATAATTGTTCTTTTAATTTTGTTTATTTTAATAATTTTGAATCTTGATATTTGGCCTAAATGATAGGCTAAATCATTAAGTGTTGAGCTCTATCACACTAGGCTACTGGGGTAAAATGATTCTAATAACAGATTAAGATTAGAATCTCAGCAGGTGGTGGTATTAAAAGTATGGTTTGATAAACAACCCAGGCGGAAGGTTGAATGCCAGAACCAAGGTTCTGTTGTTTGCCCACTTAGCCGAGGATGGCATTTAGGGCTGTTGTTGAACCTAATTTTGGGTTCAGCCACTCCTTGCTAGGGTTGGGTCACCAGTAAAATCTTGTTATCCCCATGCTGCCGTAGATCCGCCCTAATTTGAAAAACGTGCTAAAAGGAAAAAGGCTTTTAAAAAGCGGAAAGATATTATTAGATCAAAGAATCCACTAAATAACTTGAACTAAACCAATATGAATGAATCTATGAGTATGCATATATGGTATTAAATCATGCTAAGACAATAGATTAAAAGTAGCATGATCACTATCAACCGTGATGGTTTCTTCAGTAGTTTTAACTACCTGTTTACACATCACCCATAATTTTACATCTCAGCACCGGCATGGCTCCATCCTATCCCTTCATTCGTTTTAATCCAACGGCTGAAGACTAAAATTCCTAATCTACCCACACGACCCCCTTTTAGCCTTTCCCTTACCCTCATTTCCCCTCACCTCCCCGATGTCGCTCTCTCTCTTCTCTATCTTCGGCGACATGGATCGCCACCACTGTCGAGGCTTATTCCGGCCAATTTGGCCGATGAAAATTTGGAAAAATAGCACTATGGCACTCTTCTCATCAAGCACTACAAAACCCGCATACTTTTCATGATATTTTGACGAGGGCATAATTCGACCTTCTGATAACTAAACCACCACCGCCAGGAGACGCCTCCGGCGGGGTTCAAGCCATTGATTTAATGGTGTTTATCGTCTAAAAGTGGTAAGAAATACCATGCGAAGTTAAACCTGTGACGGATCGATTTGACCCGACTTTGGTGTGAACAGTAACCCTTATCCCTTTTTGATGTTTCTGAATCTAAGTGATGTTATGTTTAAACTTGCAATTTCCGATGCATCAATGTGTCTTTATGCTACTTGTTAACTAGTTAAGGTGAGATTCATGCGATTGTTAATCCTCGTTTAGTTCATTGATTTAGTTGAACACTGACTTGAACCTTCACATGTTTAGGTTTGTTCATAATTTGTGCCCTAGATAACCTCTATTAACCTGCAATGCTAAAATCTATGGCAGTTTGCAAATTGGTTGTGTTCATTCTGGTGTTTCAATGTATTTAAACCCTACTCTATCAGGATACATGATTCCCTTGACTACGTGTTTGTCTAGCTTGAAATTAGAAGAATGATCTGATTTACATGCTTTAAGGGGTCCTGATTTGCTCAAATTTGAACTCTTTGATTGATATCTAAATGGAAATTGATCCTGATGATTGATATGGTGCCTACCAGAATTTGTTTGAGATATGTTAATTGGATTTGCTGATTTTCGAACCTTGTGTGAATTTGTGTATTTAATTGTGAACCTAGACTATGTTGGGTTTGAAGGGAGGCAATCCAAATCAATTTAGGATTGATTTGCCTTAGTTTTGGGGATTGACTGCTCTATTTTTGGAAGAGCATAAGTTTGTCCCCTGTTTATTCCTGGGAAATAATATCCCTGCCTTATGTGATTTACCCGTTGGCTTTTCAAATCTCCACCCCTCACCTATATAAACTGACCTCTCTTTTCAACTAAGGAACAAGTTTTCTGGACATAAGAATTCAGAGACACACACTAATACACTTAGAAAATTCTACATAGCTACTCTGGCATTCAATTCTCTTTCTGCTTGTTTGCTCTTCTGAAGGACTACTGCTTTTGCTTGTGTGTTTGCTGATCCTGCTTCCCCCCCTTTCTTTCTGCATTCTATTTAGTTTCACATTGCTTAAAGGTATTCCTCTTACCTCTGATCACCTATTACATCTATATGTGTGTGTTTCCTTAGCATGCTCGTACCCTATCTCTGTTTTGTTCAAATTGATGGTATACTTTGTTTTGCTTTGAGTCTGAGTGATCTGTTAATCCTAGTTGATCTCTGCACATTTGTTAAAATCATGCTAGTGTTATTAAGGAGGTGCAGTTAGAATTGTAGCACTTCTCATCACTCCTAATAACCTGTTGCATCTATATGTGTGTGTGTTTGATTAGTATGCTCTTGTCATGTCTCTGTTTTGGTTAAACTGCTGGTGTACTTTGGCTTGCTTTGGGTCTGGGGGTTCAGCTAAGCCTAAGTAATCTCTGCATGTTTGTTAAAAGCATTATTAAGAGGGTGTAATTAGAGTTATAACACTTCTCATGGTTTGCTGTTAAGATCCAATTCCTTTGGCACAACTTCCATCTGCTTGCCATCTCTGTTTGGGCTCTGTTTAGGGCCCTGCTGACTCCTTTCTTGCAGAACATAACCTCAGGGGGTTATACCAGGGTGTATTTACAATCCTTTTAGTGTAATTGAAAGGCTGGGGAGAAACTCTTTCTTCTCTGAAGAAAGCTATGCCTAAAAGCTATCAATGCAGGATATTACTTGACCTTTACCTTTCCTTTGAGCTTTTCCCCTAGAAACTGTCCCAACCTATGTACATTTTAGGAATCCCTGCCTGTATCCTTTTAAAACAGGGAATTACAGTCTACTACACTATATGCAGCCATCCAGGGGCTCTTTTCTAAACCTTGACTCGTTATATGTTGCATTATTTGGAAAAGCATGACATGTAGGAATCTGCATAAGTATTCTTTGCCTTTAAACCAAAAGTTTCATACTGTTCCTATAAAACTGCATAAAATATTATGAGAATTCGCTTTTCTGAGTGTTTGAATCTAAAATTCACTTGACAGGGGTTATTTGTGCTATTTGTGTCTAAAATGGATTGTTTCCTGAAAATTGAATCCGCCCCTCTTTTATATAAATAATCTGTGCCCAAAATTATTTTCAAAAAGGGTCCTTTACGTGCATAAACTGATTTTGACCATTACTTATACTCTTATACACTAATCTAATAGTGTATAGGGGTATATAAAGTACTTGGGGTCCCTTATACACTTTAAAATATTTTTTCTAAAAATATAACTATCATTTAGTCATGTATTTTCATGTTTATACCTATATATGTATATTATTACGTGCGACAGCCTCTTATTTTCCTTTGCATGCTTCTGTGAACCCGTTTTCAAAAATAGCCTCTCCGGCTATATATTTCCTAAAATCTGACCCCTACACAAAAATGGCGATTAAGGTTAGGGCTCGACAATTAATGACGAGTCACACCGACCCTAAATGGCCAACATTTTATTTTAAAATGACACCCCTTTCAGTTTTGACAAATCTGAATTTTTTTATAAAGTGGACCATTTGTGCAAAATTGTTTAAGTGTGAGAATTACATAGATAATCTAAAATTGAACATCCTTTGCATATTAAAACTTATTTACGATTAGGCATTAGATATTAGAGGTCGTAAAATACGACTAGGCTTAAATATAGGCCGAATGTGAAAACCATTTGTGTATATGTGTTCTAAATTGTATAGATATGTTACATTTTGAGCTAAGATGTTAAATTAATTCCCAAGTTAGTAGTTATGATAATATGCACTGCTTTTATCCCAAAACATAGACTCGGACGGGAACCACCTTTAGTGGGACTCGGGGAAGTGCCTAACACCTTCTTCCCTGAGTCATTTGGACTTCTTACCCATATAAAATCTCTGGAATGGACTAGTTGACTTATTAAACTTGACATTAGATACTTAGGTGACCTAATACACCTTAGAAACTATATTAGGTGGCGACTCCAACATCTAAACTCAAAAGAGTTACCCAGTCAAATCCGAAACCCGACTCGCTTCGAGTTGAGTCCAAAATCGGGTATGATAGAATGGTGACTCCGCTGGGGATACTCAAAGTCCTAACCACAACGAGTCTTTACTTTTGGGATTCATTTAATTACTATCTTGCTATTCATATTATTATTATCGTACTAACTTGGTTTCCTTTTTTGTTTTTCTTTTTACTTTATTTATTTATTTATTGTATCGAATTTGAATTTTGATGTGACATTTTGCATATTTCAATCATACTCCCCCACTCCTAGGAAACGACACTTTACACACACACGGCGTTTACGTGGATCCCACGGTCGCTTCACCACCAAAACACTTTTTAAGAGGGATATTTTGGAATATAGTTGGTCCGTGGTACAACCAACAATTTCAAGTGATCCCACTCCTTAGCCGTCCGCCTTAGGAAACCGTGTCTAGAATTACACCACTCTTTTGATGTAATGAGCATGCATCATGCCATAGGAGAGGCTCCCCGTAAGCCGACTAGTCTTCAACTTGTCCAAACTACCTAATCGGGTTTTTGACCCCAAAGGGACGTTTGGACATGCTTATGTGCATTTGAGAGAAAAGAAAAGAAAAGAAAAGAGAGTGAAAAACTGAGACGAGAATGAAAATGCATTTTGATTTTCCCAATTATTCTTAAAGGGGAGGGGGTTTTAACCCTTTTATTTTTCTTCTTTTGTATAGGTCACAGTGAGTAAAAAATTTCATCGTTTTGGAATGACTATGGGCGCACCTCCTTTGTTAACTAGTTGGTGGAGTAACCTGTCACTAGGAGAGCAAAACGAAGTAGATCAACACTTGGGTCATTTGGTTTCACTGTTGGAAATGGAACTGTGTAGGGAGATAATTGAAGCATCAGTGTCGTTTTGGGATGAAGAATTGAACGTATTTAGAATTGGGGATGTCGAATTAACACCCTTGTTGGAAGAAATAGGGGGGTTCGTGTCACATTCGGGGTTGGACAAACATCGTTGGCAAGGAGGCCGCATACTAGCACCTAGTGTCCCCACAGCTGAAGAGTTTCATAAAAAGTTAGGGATGGTAGCAAGTGTGAATGTGGAATTTTTACAACAAAAGAAGATACCCTTTTCCTATTTCTACGCTCGGTTTGGGTATTTGAGTGCGTTCGACAACCATAAGAAAGAGTTCGAGTCCTATGGTGATTGGAGGAGAGCTAGACCACTTGCATTTGCTATTTGTTTCTTAGGAGTGATGCTGTTCACTGAGAGTTCAAGTCATGACATATGTTCGAGGGTTGTCATGGTTGCCGATGCAGTGTTAAAAGGAATTGATGGTTATCGTTATACCATAGTTCCTTTGATAGTAGCAGACATTTATCGGGCTTTGGGTTATTGCAAAAGAGGAGCAAAATACTTCCATGGGTGCAATCTTTTACTACAAGCATGGTTCAAGGAACATTCGAGGAAAGCAAGAGGTGTGCAAGCATTGTCCAAGCCGGCCGGTTGCAACTACTTGATTGGGGAACGATACGGAGATTCAAAATTCAAAAAACCAAGCAGCACAGAGAAATGGGTAAGATTGTTTGAAAACATAACGGATGACTCAATTCAGTAGATGTTCACTTGGTTTCCTTCATCAGATTTCATCATTAGTTCTGAGAAGGCATCCTTTGTGATACTTATGGGATTAAGAGGTCTCCAACCTTACCAACCATTAAGGGTGATGAGGCAAGCGGGGAGGAAGCAAATCATACCATTGATACCAGACACGAAAGACTATCAGTTTGATTACACTGGAGATGTTGTTCCGAGAGTTAAGAGCATAAGAAAATCCTGGGTAGGAAGACAAGTCATGGAAGAAGCATCGCTAGCACTTGATAGATACAACGCTGGATGCGAACCAAACTACAAAAGCTGGTTACGCTCTAGTATAAAGGGAAATATGGCAGTAGGGCCAAGTCGAGGGAATAGCATAAGAGATCGTGAGGCAGAGGCTCAAATTCGATACCGAGAGTTCATGTTGAAAACTGTCAAAATGGATAAAGAGAACAAAGAAGAAATCGAAGTGTGGAAGAAGCGTACATTAGAAGTAGAAGAAAAGATAGAGACGATGGAAACAAAACTCGAGCAATGGAATTCGGAGTGTGCAGAGATAGACATCCTACACTTGGTAGCAGCCAAAGGATACTTAACCAAAGCTATGGAAGAAGTCAAGGAGATTACGCGAGAAGCAAAGAGGGCCAAGATGGAAAGGGAATGTGCTGCCTAGTCAAAGTGTCATTTTCATTTTTCTCTTGTATTTTACTTTTTCAAAAATTATCATTTATTAATTTGCAAATGTTAGGGAATTTATGAGAATAATTGGCCACAAAATGCGTATTCATTGCATAATGACAAACCTAGGAAGGCTATACGTTCTTGGCACGTAATAGTTCATTAGTAAACCTATGCCAAATGTCAAAAGGGTTTTTAACCCGAAAAGTGACAAATTGCATCTCTGCATTGATTCGAAGAAATGTTTGCACAAAACATTGATCGTCTGCTTAAACATGATCAAAACTATAAGAATGTTTTGGTCTTTACCCTTTCTTGTTTTGTTTTCAGACTATGGCTGCAAAAGGCACACTCCAATTTGAGATCGTTTCCCGACCTCCTCACTTGATCAGACTTTGGTGGGAAGATTTGGCCATTGTCAGCAAAGCTCATGTTCAAAAGATATTGAGAGAGTTGGTAGCTCTCAAGAACTACACTTCCATGACTGGTTTGGTTGAAGCTGCTACACATTTCTGGGACTACAAAAGGGTTGTGTTTCATTTCAATGGTTTCGAGTTGGCATCAATGTTGGAAGAATTTAGAGGGCTAGCAGGGTTAGAGCCTGGCCCGAGACTATGATTTATCCCCGAGATGTGGACCCTAAGAAGTTCATTGAACTGTTGGGAGCCCCTTACGATCCATATGTCGAGGGAGTGCATGATGGGAAAGTCACGTTGGAATACTTGCATTCTAGATTTGGAGATCCAACACTTAGACACGAATGGGCTGGGGCGTGGGAGATTCAAGATTGGGAGTGGACTGAATCCAATGCTTTCATCATTGCCTTTCTGGGAAGCATGGTTTTCCCCGAGAAAGGAGGCAAGATCGATATACGGCTAGGGAGAGTAGTAGAGGGGCTGCGCAAAGGTGCTTTCAAACATCAGGTAAGCTTGGTTCCAATGATTTTGGGAGAAGTTTATAGGGCCTTAACCAAATGTGGCAGGGGAGGAGATTTCTTCGAGGGATGTAACATGTTGCTGCAAATATGGTTGATAGAACACTTGCACAATGTCCCCGTCAGTCCGGTGGCACCAAAACCCTCTTGGCAAGGAGGGATCCACTCACATAGCATCCGTATGGCTGGAGCAGTGGCATGGGAATACCTTGCAAACATGGAGGGTTGGTACACCAAGCTCGAGGAATTGCAAGAGGTGCAATGGGTGATTGAAAATTGTGTTGGCTTCGTTGTCTCCATACAAGGTCAAGACATCACTTTCTTGACATTGATTGGATTCCGAGGAACTCATCACTATGTTTCTCTAAGAATCCTTCGGCAAGTGGGAATGACACAACAAACCCCGCAGTTGACTGAGGGAAGAAGCTTCAACGTTGATATAAAGGACATCGAGCATCTGATGGTTCTCACCATATTGACAATGTGGGAGAAGAGGCTTACTATGCAGTTTTGTCGCGGTCGAGACAGTAGGGTGAACCCCACAGCTACCCTAGCCTATCCTCAATGGCTCGGTGAAGATAAGGCAAGATTCCGATCCAAGACTACACTAAAATGGAAAGCCAAAGCTCCAAATGCTGCTGAGAAATACAAGAAGTTGAAACACGAGTTTGACCAAAGAAAGAAGGAGTTAAGGGTGACACAAGAAAGGGAGATGAGGAGACAATACAAGGATAAGATAAAAGGGGACGAACTCAAGTATTGGACCGGCAAGGTCATGACTGCAAGGCAAGCTGCTGGGAATTTACAAGATTTGCTCAAAGGATGGGGAGAGTATTTTAAGTCAGTATCGCTGGAAGAGAAGGAAGCAAAGGGAATGGAAATCTGCGAGTTCTTCATAAAGGCTCTAGGTGACATGGAGGCTGGGAAAGACCTGCTGGAGACATTTGCTGCTCCTCCACTCATTAGTTTGGTTCACAAACCCAAGGAAGAGGCCAAAGAGGAAAAGGAAAAGGAAGACGCTGGAGTTGATGTTTGAATCTGGAGTCTCTTTGCTTGGCACCTAGTCTAGTCGTATCGAGTCAAGTCATCTTATCCCTTTTTTGTCGTTGTTTTCGTCTTAATCGAGTCATCGTCTTTAAATTAGTGGTTGTAATAAAGCCAAGCAAATTGAATACAATTTCATTATTTTGGGTTTTAGACTGGTGGTGATTATGCTTATGCAAATGAAATGATGTGTTTGTTCGAATCTGCGATAGGCCCACCTCTGGCACAAAAGAGGACCCGTGCATGATAGGACACAATTTTATTTAAACTAATGTATACTCATATTTTCTCTTCTTGTTTTTGATGTATCAGTCCCCAAGTCCCTGATAGTTTGGTTTGTGCATTCTGGCCGCGCCGCAATACCGGTTGAGGTCCAAAAGATCAATCCCAACACCTCCCCCTTTACCTACAAGGACAAGGACGAGACGAAATATCATGGCTGAGTTCGACAAAGTTGGAAATGGAACTCCTGAGAAACAAGGCATGGTCGCCTATGAAAGTTATGCTAAGCTGGAGCAGAGGCTGCTCGAATTGGAAAATAGGATCCCTCTTGCCCGTACTGATGAGGTCATTGAACCAAACCAAACTACTCGCCCTCACGGCAAAGATTCACTCTACCCTGAAAAAGACATCCCTTATCCTACCTACACTGCACCACCAAAAGCACCACAAAACAACTTACCCTCATTCACCGTTGAAACCAAAACCATCGCATCACCCACCAAAGATCATGAAATGTACGCATGGACCAAGGAAGACCCAGACAACACCAAAGAGCAAGTCCAATGGCTGGTAGAGAAGTTTAAGCAACTCCAAGACACTAAGGGAACCCGAGGGCTAGCTTATGAGGACCTCTGCTTGTATCCTTACTTGAAGCTGCCCGAAGGTTAGAAGACACCCAAGTTCAACATGTTCGACGGCAGTGGAGACCCAATGGCCCATTTAAGATCTTACTGTGATAAGCTGATTGGGGTTGGACATGACGAAAAAATCCACATGCAGCTGTTCAACCGCAGTCTAACAGGAGATGCACTAGTATGGTACTCTAAGCAACAAACAAAGAAGTGGACGAGCTGGGAAGCAATGGCTGGAGACTTTGTCGACAGTTTTGGGCACAACACTGATGCTATGCCTGACCGGTTCTACCTAGAGAAATTGAAGAAGAAGCCCACTAAAACTTTTAGAGAGTTTGCAACCAGATGGAGGGCTGAAGCCGCCAAAGTCCAACCTCCCATGGAAGACGCCGAGATAGTGGCAACTTTCATCCGCATATAAGAAGATGTCTATTTTGACAAAATGCTGAATCTGCAAGATAAGAAGTTTGGAGAGTTGATCAAGATTGGGGACATGGTTGAAGATGGACTGAAGACTGGGAGGATTGTTAGTTTGGCCGCACTACAAGCCGCTAACAAAGCCCTACAAGCTGGCCGCACTACTACCTTAAGGAAGAAAAAGGACGATGTCTCCTTCGTGGCCACATCACTTGACCACTCCCCTACTCATAACCACTACTACCAAACACCTCCTCTATCCTATCCATACATACCACCCACATCCACCTACCCATTCTATAACACCCAGCCTATGTACCAATCCCAACACCACAAAGACCAACATACCCACAAAGTCCCAACTACCGAAATACCAATACCTATTCACCAAGGCCTTACGCCAATAACAACGCAAGACCCAAAAGAAACTACACCCCGTTGGCTGAATCTCGCACTCAGTTGTTCGAGAGACTCAAAGCAGCCTGCCACATACAACCTGTGCCATTCAAAATGCCTGATAGGATGAAACCCTATTTTGATCAAACTAAAACCTGCGCCTATCACTCTGGAGGGCCTGGTCACGATACTGTAAAGTGCTACGCTTTGAGGGACAAGATACAACACTTGATCGACCAAAAGGTAATACACTTGAAGACTCCGAACGTGCACAACAACCCCCTGCCTAATCATGGAGACAATAGGGTGAACCTGATCGAGTTGGATGAGGAATGCAACTTAGAAGGGACTATTGTTAAGGCAAAAGAAGATGTACCAGTTACCGCTTCAGTTGCTCAAGCCGCTACAGAACCAGAGCCCATTGAGGTAGAAATGGCTCCCAAATTCTATGTCGACGTGGTTCCCCCATACAGCGACAAGGCAGTGCCATGGGATTATGAAATGGAGAAGAAGAATAAGTCCACAGTTGAGACTGTTGCTGCACAAGGGATGACTAGGAGTGGAAGGATTTACACTCCCGAGCATCTTGTTCTAGAGAGACGGGGCAGCAGCGAGGAGGAGTCCGAAGGGTTGTGGAAGAAGGTCCAAGAAAAGGAGTATTCCGTAGTTGAGAACTTGGGCAGAACTCCAGCACAAATCTCTGTTTTGGCGTTACTCCTCAAATCGGAGAGCCACCGAAGTGCTTTGATGAAAGTATTGGACGAAGCACATGTTCCGATAGACACTTCAGTTAAAAACCTGGCTAGCATGGTTGGACAAGTCAGGGAGGCCAACTGAATTGCTTTTCACGAAGATGAGCTACCACCTGAGGGATTGAGTCACAACAAAGCTTTGCACGTCACTGTCAAATGCAAAGACTGGTTCGTAGGAAGAATTTTGATCGACGGAGGTTCCGGTCTGAACATATGCCTGTTCATCACTCTGAAAAGAATGGGAATTGACCAAAGTAAGATAAGGGAGAGCGACATGAAGGTGAAGGTATTCGATGGGTCAGAAAGAAGCACCATTGGGGGGATTGACCTAACTATCATGGTCGGTCCCGTGGAGTTCACTGCTGAGTTCCATGTCATGGACATCTCTGCTTCCTACAATCTGCTACTGGGGAGGCCTTGGATCCATATGGCTGGCGCGGTGCCTTCCACATTGCACCAAACCGTGAAGTTCGAATGGGATCACAAAGAGATGGTAGTGTTCGGTGAGGGGAACAACTCTATCTACAACGAGCAAACCATACCAGCAATTGAAGGAAATACTCCTGATGGGCAGACATTCTATACTGTAGAACTTGTGGGAGCAGTGCAAGGCACCCGAGGAGGACGCTGCAAGAACTAAAATTCAAGTTGGAATCCCACAGACACGATCCAAAAGGGATATACCGCACATTTTGCTCCCAAATTGGTCAACACACCGCCTGGGGTTGAAGAAAGGAAGAGGAACTTTTACAGTGCCTATTGAGATAGCCGAGGCAAAGACTATGAAGGGAGGAATTTGGTCTGGGAACCAATCATGTCTGATTGGAGAGTGCCATCACGCGAATTTTGTGAGACCCTACCAGCTAAGACCGAGAAGCGACCAACACACTCACCCAATGCCCGTCCCAATTGGAAACGCATCTCTGAAGAAACAAAGGAAAAGCAAGTGTGGATACCCAAAGCACCTGAACCTATGGAGGTAGTGATCGAAGAGCCATATGTGCTCCCACAACCTGCAAAATGGCCCGGAGACTGGGTTATAGGCATCATGATCAAGCAAGGCTATGATCCGGGCAAAGGTTTGGGCAAGAACTTGGATGGTATGGCTGAGCCAATCAGAATTGTGATGAGGCCCGACAACGAGAAGGCTGGCATAGGGTATATTGTGACCTACGAAAAGAGCATGGAAGAAGCGTCACTGGATTTCAAGTTCTATAAGAAAAGCACCAAGACTCTCTTGCACATCTTCGTCTCGTTTGGATACTTGGATGGCCGAAAAAGGGAGGTGTCCGCAACACAAGGAGTGGAGCCGAAGATAGCTGATGCTGAAGAGGATCTGCTAGTAGGAATGCAAAATCTATTCATAGCTGATGAAGACTGCTGCGTGATCCTGGAAGAACATATGGAACCTCCTGGACTGACAAAGGCTGGATCTGGAGCGGCACTGAACAACTGGATCAGCAACCGGGCCCGAGCTTACCTTGGACCCTGGTAGAGCTGAGGGGGATAGAATTTATTTTATGCTTTCTAAAATAAAACCCAACTTTGAGTCGTGGAATTTGCATTTTTTCTCTTTATTGCACATGTCTCCCTACAAACTTTGTTTTGCAAGGATTCATAAATAAAACATCGCATCATTTCCCGTTTAACTTTTGCTTTAATCTTTTAATTTTGCAATATTTTACTTTTTCAGCATCCAAACTAATCATCCCATTGAGTCCACAATCGCAACGTGTAATGAAACAATGGAGCTCGAGGAAACTGGAGTTGATTATGATGATTTTGATGAAACCACACAAGAAGAAATTGAAAGATTTGAAAACAAGCCTAAGCCAAACCTAGAGGAAACTGAGGTGATAAACTTAGGAGATGGGGAAGTTGTGAAAGAGAGAAGGATTAGTGTACATCTCAATACTGAGGATAAAAAGCTGTATACTGAGTTTCTTAAAGAGTATGAGGACGTATTCGCCTGGTCGTATGATGACATGACTGGCATAAGCACGGACGTGGGAGCTCACATATTACCTATCAATCCGGTCTTTCCGCCGGTCAAATAGAAGACCCGAACTTTCAAGTCATCAGTTCTGTTGAAGATTGAGGAAGAAGTGACCAAGCAGCACAATGCAGGAATCTTGAGAACAGTTAAATATCCAACTTGGCTGGCTAACATTTTCCCAGTACCGAAGAAGGATGGGAAACTCCGAGTTTGCGTGGATTATAGAGATCTGAATAGAGCAAGCCCGAAGGATGATTTTCCTCTACCAAACATACACATCCTGATTGATAATTGCGTGAAACATGAGCTGCAATCCTTCGTGGATTGTTTCCCTGGTTATCATCAAGTTCTCATGGATGAGGAGGATGCCGAGAAGACAGCTTTCACTACATCTTTGGGGACTTATTGCTACAAGGTTATGTCATTTGGGTTGAAGAATGCTTGGGCAACTTACATGAGGGCAATGAAAACTATGTTCCATGACCTGATGCACAAAGAGATTGAAGTCTATGTGGACGACGTGATAATCAAATCAAAGAAGAGATCGGAGCACCTTGACAACTTGCGCAAGTTCTTTAATCGCTTGCGGAAATATAATTTGAAGCTGAATCTAGCTAAATGTGCTTTTGGTGTCCCGGCAGGGAAGCTCCTAGGTTTCATCGTCAGTAGAAGAGGTATCGAGTTGGATCCATCCAAGATCAAAGCCATCAAAGAATTGCCACCGCCAAAAAGCAAGAAAGAGGTTATGAGCTTCCTAGGAAGGCTCAATTACATCAGCCGTTTCATAGAATAATCCACCGTCACCTGTGAGCCAATCATCAAGTTGCTAAAGAAAGACGCAGTGATCGAGTGGACAGAGGATTGCTAAAAAGTATTTGATCGAATAAAGGAATACTTGTCTTGCCCACCTGTGCTGGTCCCATCTGAGCCTGGGCGACCTTTGATCCTGTACCTTTCCATAGTAGACTCGGCCTTTGGTTGTGTGTTGGGACAACATGATTCATCTGGAAGGAAGGAGCAAGCAATATACTACCTAAGCAAGAAATTCACTCCTTACGAGGCCAAGTACATATTGCTGGAGCGCACTTACTGCGCGCTGACTTGGATAGCACAGAAGTTGAGACATTACCTGATATCTTACTCTTTGCTGATATCAAGGATGGATCCTCTCAAATAAATCTTCCAAAAACCAATGCCTACAGGAAAGCTGGCCAAATTGCAGATGCTGCTCAGTGAATTTGACATCACTTTCGTCACCCAAAAGGCGGTGAAAGCTCAAGCCTTAGCTGATCACATGGTCGAGAATCCAGTGGGAGATGACTATGAACCTTTGCACACCTATTTCCCTGACGAGGAAGTTATGTTCGTAGGGGAAGATATCACCGAAGGGTATGATGGCTGGAGGCTATTCTTCGATGGAGCGGTAAATTTCAAAGGAGTCGGCATTGGAGCAGTATTAGTTTCCGAGACTGGACAACACTATCCTGTCACGGCCAAACTAAGGTTTCCTTGCACCAACAACATGGCGGAGTATGAAGCTTGTATTTTGGTTCTTAGATTGGCAGTGGACATGAACATACAAGAGCTATTAGCAATCGGGGATTCTGACTTATTGATTTACCAAGTTCGAGGAGAATGGACAGCAAAGAATTTGAAGATATTGCCATACCTAGAGTGCATAAAGGAGCTGAAGCAAAGGTTCACCAAGATAGAGTTCCAACATGTACGTAGGCTACAAAATGAGTTCGCGGATGCTTTGTCTACCATATCTTCTATGATCAAGCATCCTGACAAGAAATACATTGATCCGATACCCGTGACAGTAAGGAAGCATCCAGCATACTGTTACCACATAGAAGAAGAATCAGACGGACAGCCTTGGTTCTACGACATCAAAGGGCTTCTCAAAGATGGCAATTATCCAAAGAATGCAACAAGTCTCTAAAAGAAGACACTGAGGAGGTTAGCAAATGGTTTCTTTCTGAACGGAGAGGTTTTGTACAAAAGGACACCCGATCTCGGGTTATTGAGATGCGTGGACGCAAAAGAAGCCGCTAAATTGTTGGAAGAGATACACTCTGGGACGTGTGGCCCACACATGAATGGTTTCGTACTTTCCAAGAAGATTTTGAAGGCTGGATATTTCTGGATGACAATAGAGCATGACTGCATAAAGCACGCAAAGAAATGCCATCAATGCCAAGTTCATGGAGATATGATTCAAGTGCCTCCCAATGAACAGAATATTATGGGATCGCCTTGGCCTTTCGCTGCCTGGGGAATGGATGTCATAGGACCTATCGAGCCAGTCGCTTCCGATGGGCATCGCTTCATACTTGACACGACCCGAAATCCGGTTAGGCCGGGCGGGCACCCGACATCCTCCCCTAGACCCGTCGGGCGAACCCTTACCAATTAAATTAGGAAAATAAATATAATTCAATTCATAAATAAGAACAAGACTTAGAAAAAGAAGCACAGACATACTGATACCTCTAAGCTGTACAAAAGAAATTACAGCTAACTACCCAACATACTAGGTTTAGGGCTATCCAGACTAGACATCTAAGAGTATAACAGAAGACAAATACCTCCTGAAGGGAGCAAAATGCAACTGAAATTATAAACATAAAACTGGTGGCCATCCTGAATAAAAGCTGGCTCACCCTGACAACTGAAGTCGTCTTCGCTCCTTCACAATGTGGCGACCTCAATCCTGGAGCGAACCTGCCGAAACGAAATAGATAGACAAAAATAAACAACAAACAAGGGTGAGTCAAAAGGACTCAATAAGTGGGGCAGACTAGCCACCTCAAAGAATAGGATAGCTAGCCAGGGAGACGAAAAACAGGTAAACCAAATCCATCTTATTTAAACTATAAAAAGGCAGAGCCAGATAATAACTGAAAATACGTATGGAATCAAAAACAACCAGGGACATAAGGTAGACAGAACATACAGATATCCCGAACATGTCGATAATCAAAAATACATCCTGTTGCGGTGTGCAACCCGATCCACATATTTATACTGTCGCGACGTGCAACCCGATCCGTATACTTATACTGTTACGGCATGCAACCCGATCCGTATATTTATACTGTTGCGGCATGCAACCCGATCTGATCCATGTATTTATATTGTCGCGACGTGCAACCCGGGATACGAGCCAGAAATATATAGGCAAACTGAGATACGTCCACAACATGGTATACATACCGCATACATAAAACACAACACAATACACACAATAGCCAATATGCGGTGCAATGAGATGGGATGAATGCGGTACGATGCAATGCAGTCACATATGCCTGATACTTATCTCCGGCGCAGGACTCTCATTGTCTACTAGGAGATATATGCAGTAATGACCCTTCACCGGCTTGGGACTCTCATCGATTACCGGGAAGTATATGCAATGATGACCCTTCACCGGCTCGGGACTCTCATCGATTACCGGGAAGTATATGCACTGATGACCCTTCACCGGCTCAGGACTCTCATCGATTACCGGGAAGTATATGCAATGATGACCCTTCACCGACTCGGGACTCTCATCGATTACCGGGAAGTATATGCAGTGATGACCCTTCACCGGCTCGGGACTCTCATCGATTACCGGGAAGTATATGCAATGATGACTCTTCACCGGCTCGGGACTCTCATCGATTACCGGGAAGTATATACAATGATGACCCTTCACCGGCTCGGGACTCTCATCGATTACCGGGAAGTATATGCAATGATGACCCTTCACCGGCTCGGGAGTCTCATCGATTACCGAGAAGATATGCAATAATGACCCTTCACCGGTGCGGGACTCTCATCGCCAACCGGGAAGTATATGCAATAGTGACCCTTCACCGGTGCGGGACTCTCATCGCCAACCGGGAAGTATAAGCAATAATGACCCTTCACCGGTGCGGGACTCTCATCGCCAATCAGGAAGTATATGCAATAATGACCCTTCACCGGTGCGGGACTCTCATCGCCAACCGGGAAGTATGTGCAATGCTCAAAACCAGAGTGCAATGCTCATATGCTCAATGCAATACCAACAAGAGGGCATAACATATAATATACAATGTAAATTCAAAGCTAAGGCGTAACGAGTACGCCTATCGGCAGCTACACACGTAAGGAACACGTGGTAGAATATGCACAAGGCCAAGGGCCTCCAAAGAAATGGATACAATCACTTACCTTGTTACAAAGTTAGCACAATTACTCAACAACCGCTTTGTCCTTTGAATTCATTGCCAAACGATCCCAGTCTATTCAATAAGCAGAAAATATATCAAATTAGGCTAAAGGCTTCATTTCTTACGTCTTAGGGTAATCCGGTTAGGAACCTGATACCCTATTCGCATACGCAATACACAGGCAAGGCCTATGTACAGGGTTTATGGTCACATAACCAAACCCTAAATAAATTACATTTATATGTTGCCCATAACTCACTGAGTACGAATATATAATCAATTCCATTATCGGGGTCCATTTGATCCTTTAAACTATTGATTGAACTTATTAAAACGATGTCTAATATCCCAATTTTTACCGTAAAAATATATTCAAACACACGTAATAAGCTAAGATAATGAGTTAACATCATTACCTGGATGTTTCGGGGTGAAAATCCTATTTTTCTCCGGCTCCTTTTCCTTTCCTTTTTCAATTTTCTGATATTTTTTTATATTTTTGTTTCTCTGTTTCATTTTGGATAGGATGATCAGAATCATCCTTAGTTTATATAAGCCAAGGGTCCACCGCCCTTAAATTTTCTTTTCTTTCTTTTCCCCTTTTTTTAAATTTTCTTTTATAATTTCTTTTTTTTTCGAAAATTAAAATGGTACCTTATTATACTCGAAATAATTCCAACTTTTGCATACAAGTTATACAAAATATATGTAACATACTTGCAAAGGCGGATCTCAAATCGGACTCCCGAAACTCAAGATGCGAATTTAAATAGAAAAAAGTCAAATTATTTAACTTTCGGCATTTTAGCGGAACTAGCCGAATAACCTCGAAATTAACTTTCGAAAGTTTACAAAAGTCATAAATAATCATACGAACCCAACGGCGCTTTCGGATTTTGAATCGGAGCTCATTCGCCAAAACCAAGCTCGAAAATCTCTTTTTAATATTTATCGACAATAAAAACTGAAACCTTCTTCCGATGCCTACCAAACGAGGTCTGATTTAGCTCAAATTTTACAGACAGGTACTAATGGACCTTACAAATATTTTAAAATTATCGGTACGCCAATCGGAGTCCTAACTTCCGAAACGACTAACCGAGGTCGTTTCATTCTCCTCCACTTAAACTTTCGTTCGTCCTCGAACGAGCCTAAATCTAAAGAAAAATTCGCACAGATAACAAGAGAACTTGCACGACCTTCATGAACTACTCCACGGACATTATTTTCTGATTATAGGATCAGAATTATAACACGCATATCGAACTTTTGGAATACAATATATCTGGATAATATGATGACACCGTTGCACAACTTATTCTGACTAAGCTGATCCTTCCTCGATCACGAGAGGAGTGTTCTACATTTTCGAAACAAAGATACACGAAACTCTGGATGGATTAACATAATTCCGCCGACAAATCACCTCATCGATATTCTTTACGATATAGAATAAGTCGATGGAACTAAGAATTAGCTCGCGCTTGAACAACGCCTTAGGGATTTAATATTAGGATTCGATATCAATTGGAGGAAGACTCCTCCACTTAGAGCATAAACTCATACAACTAATTTGAATAGAAATAGTCATCCTCGCACAACCTGCTGGATTAAAGAAGACTTAGCTAAAGGTTGAACGTAGGCAGACCTAAGCTACCAACTACCCTTTTGAGTTGCCAAACAGCTGCAACTCTCGAGTCACAACTCCATACATTTTCTATAAGCACCACCGCCTGATGGATCAAATCAAAGGTCAAATGACGCCTCTCATTACCCTTAGTAGTCTTGAAAAACGACAATGTGCTTACGCAGCTACCTTGGCACGCACTCTGGCTCAACACAGGGAACATCACAATAGGTTACTGACCGCCTAAGTTCACCAGTGCCGAACAAAGAAGAAATGGTAATGGACCGAGGATAGAAATAATTAGAGCTTCAGGAAGCTCATCTTCTTATTTGCTTGGCTACCAAAGCTAGACTACTTACGAGTCAGGCTAGCCAAAGAATCGCAATTGAAGAAATAGACATTAAATGAGCTTTATGGAACAACATCCATGCCAATTTAACCTCCTAATAAGAAGGAAACTCTGACAATTTACCAGAAAACCCTTTTTATAACCGAGACAAGCTCATAGAATAACATGACTCTACTAGCGCCTTGACCCATGAGGAGATACGTAGATCGAGTATTACTTACTAATCACTTTACACCGGAAGAAACAATGACACTTTCTGATGGTGACGAATAAGAATCCCATCATCCTACCGACACTGAGTTCCAAAGAGAGGTAGACTAACTTGACACTATAACAGAATGAGGCACAACAAGATGCCAAGCAAACAATACCGATACTTTCTCATAAATCTCTCACATTTAAACCAGATAAACTAGGAGGATCTCAGAAATGCCAGGAATAAATCATACAAGAAGTTCACCCCTCTACCGCAACCAATTCTTAATAAAAATGACATCCAGGAAACCATCGAAACATGATAAGACACACCATTTCTAGATCGATCAAAAGAATCAAATCTTACTCACATTTAAGAGAAGAAGAAATCTCAAGGTCTACCATATCGGATACCTCAGCATCCTGCCAGACAAGCAGTTCATAGAACTGCCTCTGCAGCTGAGCTGAGCCACTACCCTGACAATCACTTTCTGAAGAACCACTGCCACCACACTCTCAACCTCTACTGGATGGTGGCATTTCTTTTGCTGATTGAGATCTAAATGAAGTCCCCTGCGACTCCGCAGATGCCTGATGACAAGAGAAAGTACGACTGCCTACTTGCCGGAGTAAGGGAGAACTCCACCAAAGATGACAGGCTCGCAGCAATGATAATACCTTTTCAGTGAAAATGGAAGCTGGACAGATTGTTGATAGCTATAAAGAGAAAAATTGGGTCGGATATTGACGAATTATTGGCGCACTCTAAGAATCGCGTGACACAAGCTGAGATAACCTGGAAGGTGACCTCCCAAAATAATCAGAACTCTTACCTTCAAACGAGGTATGGTGACCACCAGGGCCGCGGGATTTCTCGCTCTAACTCTTCCTGCTCTAACTTATGGTATGCCTTGTACCTTCGAGCAATATCAACAACGACATCAAATGAAGTCCCAACCTCAATTTCTCGAGCCATCCGGGATCTCAAGGAAGGAGAAAGGTCAGCAATAAATCTTTGAATCTCTCGAAAGGCTCATGGACTAGTTCTAGTTCGTATTCAGCCATTCTATAGAATTCAATCTCATATTCTGAAACCAGCAGGCTAACCGACAGGCAACCCTGTCTAATCCACTCAAACTGGAAACACTTTTCATCTTGCTGGCTACTCGAAAGGAACTTTTCCACGAATCTAGAAGAAAAACCGAACCAAGTTAGCTAATAAGAGAGCGGCCCACTAATTCAAGGCTGGACCCCTGAAACTGGAAATCGGAATAATCAACACCATACTGCTCGATATAATTAAGAGCCTGAAGGATACGCTGACATCATTTTATTTTAAAAAGAATCACGATGTTTATCTGATGCATTGCTTTAGAATATCGGAAGGTTCTTTTGGGTAAAATATAGCCTTTTCAGATACTCGGACCGAGCTATTACTCGGGCTAGCTAACCAGCCAGAATAACTAGAGGCACAACACATGCTGCCTCCGGAACATACTTTACTGCGGCAATATTAAGAAGTGGAAAAGGAGCTCCCTGAGAGCCAAGGGAACCACAAAGCCCTGCTCCCTTGCCCACCGCAAGCTCGTACAACTGGAACCTCTGTAACTAGATCGTCAACACGATCAAAACTCTCGAGGCTTCGTCAATACTAGCCCCAGGCTAGACTGCTTCATCTTGAACTCATACCGTTTGCTGATTTGTCGCGCGAGGGTTCACAATTACCACGAACAAGTTAACGAAAATAATTTTGCATCCTAGACTGACGCACGATCAGAAATGAAGGAAGTGAAACTTCCTAAATGCCATCATAGCCTCTCGTAGATAACTACGGACGTCTACGTACCCATCAGCGAGACTCTACTAGACACTGTCTTAGTCTGGATAGACTCTAAATCAGGCTCTGATACCAACTGACACGACTCGAAATCCGGTTCGGCCGGGCGGGCACCCGACATCCTCCCCTAGACCCGTCAGGCGAACCCTTACCAATTAAATTAGAAAATAAATATAATTCAATTAATAAATAAGAACAAGACTTAGAAAAAGAAGCACAGACATACTGATACCTCTAAGCTGTACAAAAGAAATTAAAGCTGACTACCCAACATACTAGGTTTAGGGCTATCCAGACTAGACATCTAAGAGTATGAAAGAAGACAAATACCTCCTGAAGGGAGCAAAATGCAACTGAAATTATAAACATAAAACTGGTGGCCATCCTTAATAAAAGCTGGCTCACCCTGACAGCTGAAGTCGTCTTCGCTCCTTCACAACGTGGCGAACTCAATCCTGGAGCGAACCTTCCGAAACGAAATAGATAGACAAAAACAAACAACAAACAAGGGTGAGTCAAAAGGACTCAATAAGTGGGGCAGACTAGCCACATCAAAGAATAGGATAGCTAGCTAGGGAGAAGAAAAACAGGTAAACCAAATCCATCTTATTTGAACTATAAACAGGCAGAGCCAGATAATAACTGAAAACACATATGGAATCATAAACAACCAGGGACATAAGGTAGACAGAACATATAGATATCCCGAACATGTCGACAATCAAAAATACATCCTGTTGCGGCGTGCAACCCGATCCATATATTTATACTATAGCGACGTGCAACCCGATCCGTATACTTATACTGTTACGGCGTGCAACCCGATCCGTATATTTATACTGTTGCGGCATGCAACCCGATCTGATCCATGTATTTATATTGTCGCGACGTGCAACCCGGGATACGAGCCAGAAATATATAGGCAAACTGAGATACGTCCACAACATGGTATACATACCGCATACATAAAACACAACACAATACACACAATAGCCAGTATGCGGTGCAATGAGATGGGATGAATGCGGTACGATGCAATGCAGTCACATATGCCTGATACCTATCTCCGGCGCGGGACTCTCATCGTCTACTAGGAGATATATGCAATAATGACCCTCACCGGATCGGGACTCTCATCGATTACTGGGAAGTATATGCAGTGATGACCCTTCACCGGCTCGGGACTCTCATCGATTACCGGGAAGTATATGCAATGATGACCCTTCACCGGCTCGGGACTCTCATCGATTACCGGGAAGTATATGCAATGATGACCCTTCACCGGCTCGGGACTCTCATCGATTACCGGGAAGTATATGCAATGATGACCCTTCACCGGCTCGGGACTCTCATCGATTAACGGGAAGTATATGCAATAATGACCCTTCACCAGTGCGGGACTCTCATCGCCAACCGGGAAGTATATGTAATAGTGACCGTTCACCGGTGCGGGACTCTCATCGCCAAACCGGGAAGTATATGCAATAATGACCATTCACCGGTGCAGGACTCTCATCGCCAACCGGGAAGTATATGCAATGCTCAAAACCAGAGTGCAATGCTCATATGCTCAATGCAATACCAACAACAGGGCATAATATATAATATACAATGTAAATTCAAAGCTAAGGCGTAATTAGTACGCCTATCGGCAGCTACACACGTAAGGAACACGTGGTAGAATATCCACCAGGCCAAGGGCCTCCAAAGAAATGGATACAAACACTTACCTTGTTACAAAGTTAGCACAATTACTCAACAACCGCTTTGTCCTTTGAATTCATTGCCAAACGATCTCACTCTATTCAATAAGCAGAAAAATATATCAAATTAGGCTAAAGGCTTCATTTCTTACGTCTTAGGGTAATCCGGTTAGGAACCTGATACCCTATTCGCATACGCAATACGCAGGCCAGGCCTATGTACAGGGTTTATGGTCACATAACCAAACCCTAAATAAATTAAATTTATATGTTGCCCATAACTCACTGAGTACGAATATATAATCAATTCCATTATCGGGGTCCATTTGACCCTTTAAACTATTAATTGAACTTATTAAAACGATGTCTAATATCCCAATTTTTACCGTAAAAATATATTCAAACACACGTAATAAGCAAAGATAATGAGTTAACATCATTACCTGGATGTTTCGGGGTGAAAATCCTATTTTTCTCCGGCTCCTTTTCCTTTCCTTTTTCAATTTTCTGATATTTTTTTATATTTCTGTTTCTCTGTTTCGTTTTGGATAGGATGATCAGAATCATCCTTAGTTTATATAAGCCAAGGGTCCACCGCCCTTAAATTTTCTTTTCTTTCTTTTCCCCTTTTTTTTAATTTTCTTTTATAATTTCTTTTTTTTCGAAAATTAAAATGGTACCTTATTATATTCGAAATAATTCCAACTTTTGCATACAAGTTATACAAAATATATGTAACATACTTGCAAAGGCGGATCTCAAATCGGACTCCCGAAACTCAAGATGCGAATTTAAATAGAAAAAAGTCAAATTATTTAACTTTCGGCATTTTAGCGAAACTAGCCGAATAACCTCGAAATTCACTTTGGAAAGTTCACAAAAGTCATAAATAATCATACGAACCCAACGGCGCTTTCGTATTTCGAATCGGAGCTCATTCGCCAAAACCGAGCTCGAAAATCTCTTTTTAATATTTATCGACAATAAAAACTGAAACCTTCTTCCGATGCCTACCAAACAAGGTCTGATTTAGCTCAAATTTTACAGACAGGTACTAATGGACCTTACAAATATTTTAAAATTATCGGCACGCCAATCGGAGTCCTAACTTCCGAAACGATTAACCGAGGTCGTTTCAATACTAGTGGCCATTGATTATTTTACCAAATGGATATAAGCTGCATCATACAAATCAGTAACAAAGAAAGTGGTGTCAGACTTTGTCCGTGATGAAATGATCTGTCGGTTCGACATTCCTGAATCCATCATCACTGACAATGGGTCCAATCTCAACAGTGACCTAATAAAGGCGACCTGTGAGGCCTTCAAGATCAAGCATCACAATTCCACTGCATACAGACCTCAAATGAATGGTGCGGTCGAGGCGTCCAATAAGAACATCAAGAGGATATTGCGCAAGATGACAGACAATTCAAAACAACGGCACGAGAACCTACCCTATGCTCTGTTAGGGTACCGTACCACAATGAGAACATCAACGGGGGCTACTCCTTACTTGTTGGTGTATGGTACCGAGGCAGTGATACCCGCGGAGGTCGAGATACCATCTCTGAGAATCATCCAAGAAACACAGTTGAAAGACGCTGAATGGATCAAAGGAAGAATAGAGCAATTGGCCCTCATCGATGGCAAGAGATTGAATGCGATATGTCATGGGCAATTATATAAAAGGAGGATGGCTAAGGCATTTAGCAAGAAAGTTCGAGAAAGGTTCTTTGAACCAGGGCAATTAGTAATGAAGAAGATATTTTCAAATCAAGAAGAAGCAAAAGGCAAGTTTACACCAAATTGGCAAGGGCCATACATGGTTCACCGAGTTCTGAATGGAGGAGCATTGATACTGGTAGAGATGGACGGAGAAGTCTGGCCAAAATCGATCAACTCAGATGCTGTCAAGAGATACTATGTATAGGAATTTGTACTGATTAGTGATTTCCCCATTCTGCAATACATTATGTAATCTGAACTACGTCACGACATGATTCCCCAAGTGGGATACGTAGGCAACCTATTCAAGGTTCGGTCGCATAAATACAAAAATTTTATTTTCCCACGAAGCAAACACTGGGGCAGAAATTTTTGAGGACCTCTCAAAAATTTCAAATACAAACTGGGGCAGAATTTTGAGGCCGCCTTCAAAATTCACTTAATGGAGTTTGGAACAGCACGAAGAACGACAAATTTGGCTTTACACAATGCGACTTGTATTGACTCAATGGGACAAAATATTTCATTTCATTTCTTTCTTATAAAAATTTTTTCGAAATCATTTGCATTACGTACTACTTTATGTATATCCCTATCAGTTCGGCCAAGATCCCGGCACTCGTGGACAGCGAGCGAGAAGCAAGCCAGAATGCACAAACCAGACCACCCCGCACAACTCACCAATCTTTCTTTGGGTGCAGGCACAAAAGATACCTAATTCAGCAATGCACGACATATATGCTTCAACGAAAAGGTTTGTCATTTAAATTAGCTGAGGGTACACAGCCCAAGGCGTCGGTTGAGGGTACACAGCCCGATATCGAATTGCATTTTAAATTAGCTAAGGGTACACAGCCCAAGGCGTCGGTTGAGGGTACACAGCCCGATATCGATTTGTCGTTTAAATTAGCTGAGGGTACACAACCCAAGGCGTCGGTTGAGGGTACACAGCCCGATATCGATTTGTCATTTAAATTAGCTGAGGGTACACAGCCCAAAGCATCGGTTGAAGGTACACAGCCCGATATCGATTTGCATTTTACATTAGCTGAGGGTACACAGCCCAAGGCGTCGGTTGAGGGTACACAACCCGATATTGATTTTTCATTTAAATTAGCTGAGGGTACACAGCCCAAGGCGTCGGTTGAGGGTACACAGCCCGATATCTATTTGCATTTTAAATTAGCTGAGGGTACACAGCCCAAGGCGTCGGTTGAGGGTACACAGCCCGATATCGATTTGTCATTTAAATTAGCTGAGGGTACACAGCCCAAAGCGTCGGTTGAGGGTACACAACCCGATATCGATTTGTCATTTAAATTAGCTGAGGGTACACAACCCAAGGCGTCGGTTGAGGGTACACAGCCCGATATCGATTTGCATTTTAAATTAGCTGAGGGTACACAGCCCAAGGCGTCGGTTGAGGGTACACAACCCGATATCGATTCGCATTTTATATTAGCTGAGGGTACACAGCCCGAAGCGTCGGTTGAGGGTACACAGCCCGGTACCGATTTGTCATCTTATTTCTTTGCAGAGGGTACCCAGCCCAATGCACGGACGGAGGGCATACAACTCGATGTCGAATCTAACACTTGACAGAAAAAAGACACAAAATTATGGCATAGCAGACACAATCACATACGGAAAGATTCCTGGAAAGACAATCCAGCCCGGCGGGAAGGTACGTTTTATACATACATTATGTTGCAAACACATCTTCATTGCAGGATACACCCCAAGTAAAGCAAACATTTCAACCTGATACCCCGCATTCTCTCAACCCAAAACTCTCCTCTAGAGTCATGACAAAATTTGCCGCACTGTCAACGTCTTTTCCCGAAGACTCTTTCATTATCTCCGGGCAAAGAGGGGCAGCTGTTGACACCCAATTTTTTCCCTCCTATTTTTAAAATCAATAGTTTTCAAATTTTACGCACGATTGTGTATCCACTCTTGCCCCGCCCATTCTTTTCAAATTATCTTCTCATAATAGTCTGACAATCGAGGCCATTTTCAAAAGCATCGTCTCAAGCTATAGCTATTTTTACAATTTTCGCAATTACCTCTATTTTCTGACAAAATTATCCAAATTGTTTTAAAGCCCAAGATTACAATTTTATGCATTTCCTAGCCATTTTATTGTGTTAAATTAATTTCCTAATTTTTCTATATTTTTACACCTATTTTATTCCATTTCTATGCCCATTTTATATCAAATAATGCCTGATGTACACTATTTATACGCAAATAATATATATATATATATATATATATATATATATATATATATATATATATATATATATATATATATATATATACCTACTATGACTCACGATTTGGAAAAAGAGGTTTATAACCTTAAACTTGAGATTTATAATCTCAAAAAGGAAAATAAGATATTAGAGCACAGGATTTCAAAATTGAAGGAAAAAGTAAAGAAAAGGATGAAACCCTTACCCCTTCTAATTTTGAAAATCTTGATGAAAATATTATTAATATTTTTAGTGATATGCAGGATGTAGGAAAAAGAGAGTTTCTAACCACTTTAGAAGTTTTTACTTCACAAAAGTTTTTTATAAAAATTACTCTTCTTATTGATTATAATTTCAAAAAAGAATTTATAGCTCTTGTTGATAGTGGAGCAGATTTAAATTATGTTCAAGAAGGACTAATTCCTTCACGATATTTTCATAAAACTACTCATAGTTTAAGGTCTGCTAATGGTGAGAAGATGCAGATTGAGTACAAATTGCCAAAAGCTTCTACATGCACAAATAAGGTATGTATACCTCAAAGCTTTGTTTTAATAAAAAATATGTCTAACCAAGTTATACTAGGAACACCTTTTTTACAAAAAATATTTCCAATTACTAAAATTGATAAAGAAGGGATAATAGGAACTTTCAAAGAAAAACCTATTATATTCCAATTTATAACTGAACCTATTACCAGAGTTTTAAAGCAGTTAAAAGATATGCTAGCTAAGAAAAGTCAGCATATCAATTTTCTTAAACAAGAAATTTATACTTTAAATATTGATGAGATTTTAAAGAATCCCAAATTAAGAGAAAAAATTGATTTTATAATAAATCAGTTTTCATTACAGATTTGTAGTGAACATCCAAATGCTTTTTGGAATAGGAAAAAGCATGTAGTTACACTTCCATATGAGGAAGATTTTTCTGAAACTAATGGTATTCCTACTAAGGCAAGACCTTGCCAAATGAATTCGGAATATTTGGAATTATGTAAAAAGGAAATAGATTCTTTATTACATAAAGGTCTTATTCGATCTTCAAAATCTCCATGGTCTTGTACAGCTTTCTATGTTAATAAACATGCTGAAAAAGAAAGAGGAGTTCCAAGGTTAGTTATAAACTATAAACCTTTGAATAAAGTTTTAAAATGGATTATATATCCTATCCCTAATAAAAAGGATTTATTGGATAGACTTCATAATGCTATTATATTTTCTAAATTTGATTTGAAATCAGGATACTGGCGGATTCAGATAGCTGAAGCTGACAGGTATAAAACTGCTTTTAATGTCCCAATAGGACAGTTCGAATGGAATGTTATGCCATTTGGATTAAAAAATGCTCCTTTTGAATTTCAGAAAATTATGAATGATATATTCATTCCTTATAGTAATTTTATTATCATTTATACTGACGATATATTAGTATTTTCAAATACTATTGAAATGCATTTCAAGCATCTTGAATTATTCAAGAAAATAATTATACAAAATGGTTTGGTTATATCTAAACCAAAAATATTTTTATTTCAAACAAAGGTAAGATTCCTTGGTCATAATATTGAAAAAGGAAAGATTATACCTATTAATAGAAGTATTGAATTTGCTTCTAAATTTTCTGATATTATAACAGATAAAACTCAATTACAAAGATTTCTAGGAAGTTTAAATTATATTGCTCCATTTTATGAGAATCTTGCTAAAGATACAGCTATCTTATATGATAGATTAAAAAAGATTCCAAAACCTTGGACTGATGCTCATACTAAAACAGTCCAGAAGATCAAGGAGAGAGTAAAGAATCTTTCTTGTCTTACGTTGGCTAATCCTACTTGGCCAAAAATAATTGAAACTGATGCTTCTGACATTGGTTATGGAGGGATTTTAAAGCAATACTCTCCAGAAGAAAAAATTGAATATATAGTTCAAATTCATTCTGGTAAATGGAATAATAGCCAGAAAAATTACGCAACCGTAGCAAAAGAAATACTTGCTATAGTAAAATGCGTATTAAAGTTTCAAGGTGATCTATATAACCAGAAATTTATAATAAAAACTGATTGTCAATCAGCTAAGTTTATGTTTAATAAAGATTGTAAACATGATGTTTCTAAACAAATGTTTGCAAGATGGCAGGCATTATTGGCCCCATTTGATTTTGAAATCCAATATAAAAAAGGAGAAGAAAATAGTCTTCCTGATTTTTTAACTAGAGAATATTTATCTAGTTAATATTAATTATCAACATTTTTATGTGCAGTTAATCAGATATGTGCAGACGTAGAAATGTGCATCCTTATTGTCCTTATTGCCAGCACCAAATTCTATCAAGGCGAATGCGAATATTATATTGGGATCTATGTTATACGAAAAAGAAGTTGAAATACTTGGAAAAAGAATCCATGGGCTTATTATCAAAAGCCAGTTATTTAACTGAAGAAGATAAAGATAATATCACAAGTATCTTGTATAGAGCTGTTGATAGGATTAAGGAGATAGATATGGATATAATAGGAATCCACAGTATCTTGGATAATTATCCTATGTTTTTAGCCTAATAAGCTTATGGATTATTATGTGCAGATTATGCGCCCCGGTTATGGAAACCCAACCTCTAATAGAGGAAGGGGAAACAGAGGAAGAGGCACTGGTAGAGGTGCTGTGATCGCCCAAATGGGAAGACAAAAACTTATATCTGAAGATTTGACAGGATCTTCTTCAAATAATAAAAATGATGATACCGTTTCATATCTTCAGTATCAACAATTCCTTGAATGGAAAAATTCCCAAGGAAAGAAAAATGAGGTAAAGGCTAATATGCCAGAATCATACGCTGCTGTTATACTAGAAGATGACAATGAAAATGTTCAATCATATGTCAAGACAGATTACAAGGAGTTAATATTATTCCTTGAAAATCGAGACCTTCAATGGAAGGATGAGCCATGGAAACTAATGGCGAGATATCTAAATAATGTGTCATACACAAGCTGTACTTATAAGTACAGGGTTCATTTTGAGATGATTCTCTCATACACTGGATCATGCGAAATATCGCATTTTTATCCAACAAATACAAGAAAAGTTTCTAAGATAATAATCAAGCATATTATATTACCGGAAGAATGGGGTTTGAGTACCCTAACTGAAAGGAGTTATACTCATCCTGAACAGAAAGTGGCAGTAAAATTTAATTACTGGGATTATGTTGAAAGCTTTCATAAAGCTTTATTATATGAGAATGATAATAAAAAACATTCTTGGTTTGTAAAAATATGCGCAGAAGTTTATAAACAAAGCAGTATACCAAATTGGTTTTCTCAATGGTGGATTACTTATGGTCCTACCGTTAAAATATTGCCAGAACCATTTCTCAGTTTATATACTGACTGGTTGGAAGTATCTCCAAAGATTCAAGAATTACAAAAGAGTAATACTCTAATCAATGGAAGTTGTTATATGAACTTCTTTATTGAGTACTCTATCCCATGGATTATGAAATGGACTGTCGAAGTGGATTATACTCCACAAAACATCCCTGCATTATACAGAAATTTCCATACAAGATTTTGGAAGAAGATGATTCAGAAGACGGCTGAAGGTCATATCCAATGCCAAGATACAATTGTTAAGATAAAACAATCAATTGATGAATATAAGCAGACTGATCATATAAAGCAACAAAATGCCCCAAGTCCGTATCAGCACATCATTAATAAAATTCAGATGAAGAAAGGACTGATGACTAAAGCGGAGATTTTAGCTTCTTATTTGAAGAAGTTAAAAAAGATTTAATAAAAAATCTTGATATTGAAGTTCCTTCAGATGCATCTATGGCCTCTGCAAATAACACAGAGGATGAAGAAGAACAGTGCTTAGCCGGAGAATCTCAGTCTATTACTGATAATGACATGGATGATTATATCGCCAATATCATAAAGCAAGTAAATGAGGAAGAATCTTCCAGCAAGAAAAATACCAAAGGAAAAGACAAGATATAAGGAATTATTGATAAATTTTCCAGCTTTTTATAAAGTAGCTTTAATAAAGCTACATTTACTTTATTAAAATTATTGGCCACTTGTCGGCCATGATTTGTTCATGTTTTTTTAGTTGGCCATTTGTAAAGTTTTGGGACATGTTAGCTTTGTTTTATTCTTAGAATTTGCCTATAAAATGGGAGCAAGCCTAGTAGAGAAGGACAAGCTTTAGAAAACACCATTCCCTTTCCATTAGAAAATCTCCCATTGTAAAAATTTAGTAAGTTATAAGAAAATCCTCTATTTGCTGATCGCAACTCAAGGTATTCATAGTTCTTTTAATTTTGTTTAATTTAACAATTCTGTATTTTGGTATTTGGCCTAAATGATAGGCTAAATCATTAAGTGTTGAGCTCTATCACACTAGGCTACTGGGGTAAAATGATTCTAATAACAGATTAAGATTAGAATCTCAGCAGATGGTGGTATTAAAAGTATGGTTTGATAGACAACCCAGGCGGAAGGTTGAATGCCAGAACCAAGGTTCTGTTGTTTGCCTGCTTAGCCGAGGATGGCGTTTAGGGCTGTTGTTGAACCTAACTTTGGGTTCAGCCACTCCTTGCCAGGGTTGGGTCACCAGTAAATCTTGTTATCCCCATGCTGCCTGTGATCCGTTCCTAGTTTGGTATATGTATATATATATATATATATATATATATATATATATATATATACACACACACACACATATTACACCTCATAATTTACACATCACCCATAATTTTACATCTCAGCATCGACGTGGCTCCATCCTAATCCTTTGTTCGTTTTAATCCAACGGCAGAATACTAAAATTCCTAATCTACCCACACGACCCCTTAAAGCCTTTCCCTTACCCTCATTTCCCCTCACCTCCCCGATGTCACTCTCTCTCTTCTCTCTTTTCGACGACATGGATCGCCACCACTGTCGAGGCTTATTCCGGCCAACTTGGCCGATGAAATTGGGGAAAATAACACCATGGCACTCTTCTCATCAAGCGCTACAAAACCCGCATACTTTTGATGATATTTTGACGAGGGCATAATTCAACCTTTTGATAACTAAACCACCATCGCTGGAAGACGCCTCCGGTGGGGTTCAAGCCATTGATTTAATGGTGTTTATCGTCTAAAAGTGGTAAGAAATACCATGCGAAGTTAAATCTGTGACGGGTCGATTCGACCCGACTTTGGTGTGAACAGTAACCCTTATCCCTTTTTGATGTTTCTGAATCTATGTGATGTTATGTTTAAACTTTCAATTTCCTATGCATCAACGTGTCTGTATGCTAGCTGTTAACTAGTTAAGGTGAGATTCATGCGATTGTTAATCCTCGTTTAGTTCATTGATTTAGTTGAACACCGACTTGAACCTTCACATGTTTAGGTTTGTTCATAATTTGTGCCCTAGATAACCTCTATTAACCTGCAATGCTAAAATCTATGGCAGTTTGCAAATTGGTTGTGTTCATTCTGGTGTTGCAATGTATTTAAGCCCTACTCTATCAGGATACATGATTCCCTTGACTACGTGTTTGTCTAGCTTGAAATTAGAAGAATGATCTGATTTACTTGCTTTAAGGGGTCCTGATTTGCTCAAATTTGAACTCTTTGATTGATATCTAAATGGAAATTGATCCTGATGATTGATATGGTGCCTACCAGAATTTGTTTGAGATATGTTAATGGGATTTGCTGATTTTCGAACCTTGTGTGAATTTGTGTATTTAATTGTGAACCTAGACTATGTTGGGTTTGAAGGGAGGCAATCCAAATCAATTTAGGATTGATTTGCCTTAGATTTGGGGATTGACTGCTCTATTTTTGGAAGGGCATAAGTTTGTCCCCTGTTTATTCCTGGGAAATAATATCCCTGCCTTATGTGATTTACCCATTTGCTTTTCAAATCTCCACCCCTTACCTATATAAACTGACCTCTCTTTTCAACTAAGGAACAAGTTTTCTGGACATAAGAATTCAGAGACACACACTAATACACTTAGAAAATTCTACATAGCTACTCTGGCTTTCAATTCTCTTTCTACTTGTTTGCTCTCCTGAAGGACTACTGCTTTTGCTTGTGTGTGTGCTGATCCTGCTTCCCCTCCTTTCTTTCTGCATTCTATTTAGTTTCACATTGCTTAAAGGTATTCCTCCTACCTCTGATCACCTATTACATCTATATGTGTGTGTTTCCTTAGCATGCTCTTACCCTATATCTGTTTTTTCAAATTGATGATATACTTTGTTTTGCTTTGAGTCTGGGTGATCTGTTAATCCTAGTTGATCTCTGCACATTTGTTAAAATCATGCCAGTGTTATTAAGGAGGTGCAGTTAGAATTGTAGCACTTCTCATCATTCCTAATCACCTGTTGCATCTATATGTGTGTGTGTTTGATTAGTATGCTCTTGTCCTGTCCCTGTTTTGGTTAAACTGCTGGTGTACTTTGTCTTGCTTTGGGTCTGGGGATTCAGCTAAGCCTAAGTAATCTCTGCATGTTTGTTAAAAGCATTATTAAGAGGGTGTAATTAGAGTTATAACACTTCTCATGGTTTGCTGTTCAGATCCAATTCCTTTGGCACAACTTCCATCTACTTGTCATCTCTGTTTGGGCTCTGTTTAGGGCCTTGCTGACTCCTTTCTTGCAGTACATAACCTCAGGGGGTTATACCAGGGTGTATTTACAGTCCTTTTAGTGTAATTGAAAGGCTGGGGAGAAACTCTTTCTTCTCTGAAGAAAGCTATGCCTAAAAGCTATCAATGCAGGATATTACTTGACCTTTACCTTCCTTTGAACTTTTCCCCTAGAAACTGTCCCAACCTATGTATATTTTAGGAATCCCTGCCTGTACCCTTTTAAAACAGGGAAATACAGTCTACTACACTATATGCAGCCATCCAGGGGCTCTTTTCTAAACCTTGACTCTTTTTATGTTGCATTATTTGGAAAAGCCTGACATGTAGGAATCTGCATAAGTGTATTCTTTGCCTTTAAACCAAAAGTTTCATACTGTTCCTATAAAACTGCATAAAATATTATGAGAATTCGCTTTTCTGAGTGTTTGAATCTAAAATTCACTTGACAGGGGTTATTTGTGCTATTTGTGTCTAAAATGGAATGTTTTCTGAAAATTGAATCCGCCCCTCTTTTACATAAATAATCTGGGCCCAAAATTATTTTCAAAAAGGGTCCTTTATGTGCATAAACTGATTTTGACCATTACTTATGCTCTTGTACACTAATCTAATAGTGTATAGGTGTATATAAAGTACTTGGGATCACTTATACACTTTAAAATATTTTTTCTAAAGATATAACTATCATTTAGTCATGTATTTGCATGTTTATACCTATATATGTATATTATTACGTGCGACAGCCTCTTATTTGCCTTTGCATGCTTCTGTGAACCCATTTTCAAAAACAGCCTCTCAGCCTATATATTTCCTAAAATCTGACCCCTACACAAAAAAGGTGATTAAGGTTAGGGCTCGACAATTAATGATGAGTCACACCGACCCTAAATGGCCAACATTTCATTTTAAAACGACACCCCTTTCGGTTTTGACAAATCTGAATTTTATTTATAAAGTGGACCATTTGTGGAAAATTGTTTAAGTGTGAGAATTGCATAGATAATCTGAAATTGAACATCCTTTACATGTTAAAACTTATTTACGATTAGGCGTTTGATATTAGAGGCCGTAAAATACGACTAGGCTTAAATATAGGCCGAATGTGAAACCATTTGTGTATATGTGTTCTAAATTGTATAGATATGTTACATTTTGAGCTAAGATGCTAAATTAATTTCCAAGTTAGTAGTTATGATAATATGCACTGCTTTTATCCCAAAACATAGACTCGGACGGGAACCACCTTTAGTGGGACTCGGAGAAGTGCCTAACACCTTCTTCCCTGAGTCATTTGGACTTCTTACCCATATAGAATCTCTGGAATGGACTAGTTGACTTATTAAACTTGACCTTAGATACTTAGGTGACCTAATACACCTTAGAAACTATATTAGGTGGCGACTCCAACATCTAAACTCAAATGAGTTACCCAGTCAAATCTGAAACCCGACTAGCCTCGAGTTGAGTCCAAAATCGGGTATGACAGAATGGCGACTCCGCTGGGGATACTCAAAGTCCTAACCACAACGAGTCTTTACTTTTGGGATTCATTTAATTACTATCTTGCTATTCATATTATTATTATTGTACTAACTTGGTTTCCTTTTTTTGTTTTTCTTTTTACTTTATTTATTTATTTATTGTATCGAATTTGAATTTTGATGTGACATTTTGCATATTTCAATCATACTCCCCCACTCCTAGGAAACGACACTTTACACACACACGGCGATTACGTGGATCCCACGGTCACTTCACCACCAAAACACCTTTTAAGAGGGACATTTTGGAATATAGTTGGTCCGTGGTACAACCAACAATTTCAAGTGATCCCACTCCTTGGCCGTCCGCCTTGGGGAACCGTGTCTAGAATTACACTACTCTTTTGATGTAATGAGCATGCATCATGCCATATGAGAGGCTGCCCTTGAGCCGACTAGTCTTCAACTTATCCAAACTACCTAAACGGGTTTTTGACCCCAAAGGGATGTTTGGACATGCTTATGTGCATTTGAGAGAAAAGAAGAAAAAAAGAAAAGAGAGTGAAAAAGTGAGACGAGAATGAAAATGCATTTTGATTTGCCCAATTATTCTTAAAGGGGAGGGGGTTTTAACCCTTTTATTTTTCTTCTTTTGTATAGGTCACAATGAGTAAAAAATTTCATCGTTTTGGAATGACTATGAGCGCACCTCCTTTGTTAACTAGTTGGTAGAGTAACTTGTCATTAGGAGAGCAAACCGAAGTACATCAACACTTGGGTCATCTGGTTTCACTGTTGGAAATAATACCGTGTGGGGAGATGATTGATGCATCAGTGTCGTTTTGGGATGAAGAATTGAACGTGTTTAGAATTGGGGATGTCGAATTAACACCCTTGTTGGAAGAAATAGGGGGGTTCGTGTCACATCCGGGGTTGGACAAACATCGTTGGCAAGGGGGCCGCATACTAGCACCTAGCGCCCCACAGCTGAAGAGTTTCATAAAAAGTTAGGGATGGTAGCGAGTGTGAATGTGGAATTTTTACAACAAAAGAAGATACCCTTTTCCTATTTCTACGCTCGGTTTGGGTATTTGAGTGCGTTCGACAACCATAAGAAATAGTTCGAGTCCTATGGTGATTGGAGGAGAGCTAGACCACTTGCATTTGCTATTTGTTTCTTAGGAGTGATGGTGTTCCCTGAGAGTTCAAGTCATGACATATGTTCGAGGCTTGTCATGGTTGCCGATGTAGTGTTAAAAGGAATTGATGGTTATCGTTATACCATAGTTCCTTTGATAGTAGCAGACATTTATCGGGCTTTGGGTTGTTGCAAAAGAGGAGCAAAATACTTCCAAGGGTGCAATCTTTTACTACAAGCATGGTTAAAGGAACATTCGAGGAAAGCAAGAGGTGTGCAAGCGTTGTCCAAGCCGGCCGGTTGCAACTACTTGAATGGGGAACGATGCAGATATTCAAAATTCAAACAACCAAGCAGCACAGAGAAATGGGTAAGATTGTTTGAAAACATAACGGAGGACTCAATTCAGTGGATGTTCACTTGGTTTCCTTCATCAGATTTCATCATTAGTTCTGAGAAGGCATCCTTTGTGATACTTATGGGATTAAGAGGTCTCCAACCTTACCAACCATTAAGGGTGATGAGGCAAGCGGGGAGGAAGCAAATCATACCATTGATACCAGACACGAAAGACTATCAGTTTAATTACACTGGAGATGTTGTTCCGAGAGTCAAGAGCATAAGAAAATCCTGGGTAGGAAGACAAGTCATGGAAGAAGCATCGCTAGCACTTGATAGATACAACGCTGGATGCGAACCAAACTACAAAAGCTGGTTACGCTCTAGTATAAAGGGAAATGTGGTAGTAGGGCCAAGTCGAGGGAATAACATAAGAGATCGTGAGACAGAGGCTCAAATTCGATACCGAGAGTTCATGTTGAAAGCTGTCAAAATGGATAAAGAGAACAAAGAAGAAATCGAAATGTGGAAGAAGCGTACATTAGAACTAGAAGAAAAGATAGAGGCGTTGGAAACAAAACTCGAGCAATGGAATTCGGAGTGTGCAGAGATAGACATCCTACACTTGGTAGCAGCCAAAGGATACTAAACCAAAGCTATGGAAGAAGTCAAGGAGCTTTCGCGAGAAGCAAAGAGGGCCAAGATGGAAAAGGAGTGTGCTGCCTAGTCAAAGTGTCATTTTCATTTTTCTCTTGTATTTTACTTTTTCGAAAATTATCATGTATTAATTTGCAAATGTTGGGAAATTTATGAGAATAATTGGCTACAAAATGCATATTCATTGCATAATGACAAACCTAGGAAGGCTATGTAGGAATGTAAGAAATTGATTTGGTATGTTGTGGCATCAATTAAGCAAAGAAGAAGTACTTCGACGACACAAAATCTAACTTCATAAGATTATAGAGATCAACCTATAATAAATTGGGAAAGGTTCAAAACATAAAAGTTGTAGCCCTTTGAGTTTGAGTTGTAATGCCACAAATCTCGTATTATTTGGACATTTCTGTAAAAAGATATGAATATTTTACTGAAAGCTGTCTGACAAGGTACAACTTACGCAACACAGAGTACAACCAGCGCAAGCTGCTGGGCTTGTATAAATATAAAACGGGCAGCTCATTTTTGGGCACAAAAGAGTGAGCTAGGGCTTGACTTATGGAAGATGTTGAAGCTTGGGACTTTGTCTATCAACTAAGAAGTTTATCCAAATTGGTCAAGAACACCAAACTTTGCTAAAAGATGGATTTTCAATGTTTGAGGTAATTTCAACCACTCAAATTAGCTACTTAAAAGTATTTGTAAAGATTTGAAATCTTTATTACAAGTTGCATTGGTTGAAAGGTTGAATTTGATATCTCTAGTTTGGTCATGAATGGTGGTTGTGAGAAATTGGGGAAGTTGATTAATTTCTTTTGTTTAAACTCAAAAGTGGGATAGTATGGGGATTTGGGGATGTTAATGATATCGGATTGACTCGATTTTTGTATGTATGAACTCGTATTCGAATGAGTAACATGATTGTAGAATTTAAATTGAGATTTGAGGTGTTAATAAATAGTAGACTTTCAACATAAACCCAGAAATTGATAAATTTGCTATTTGATGACGTAGATGGACTTTGATTGAGAAAGTAACCACACTTTTGAACTCGTGGATGAATCGGTAATCTAAAAATATATTTTGTTCTGGTAATCGGATATGTGGGCCCATGGTTGACTTTTGGGTTGACTTTTTGACTTGTTTGTGATAACGTTATGAAAATTAGTAGGGTAGCTTATATTGATCGTATTATTTATTGTTCTGCATAAAGTGGACGTATTTGGAGGGATTTGAGCGTGAAAAAATGATGGTGGGCTAGTTAGCAATCGTCGGCTTGAGGTAAGTGGTTTACATCCCTTATTTGGTGGACTTTCTCCACATTGGATGTCTATGTATGTGTTCCTTACATGCTTGGCTGCTGAAATGGGCATACTTAATATGCCAAGACTATTTTGAAAAGTATGATTACAGTTCATTATTATTTCTTGATTTATTATCGTAGCATGGTGTAGTTCCGTGCATATTATTATGGTACGATGTAGTTCCGTACATATTATCATAGCACGATGTAGTTCCGTGCATATTATTTTGGTACGATGCAGTTCCGTACATATTATCATAGCACGATGTAGTTTTGTGCATATTATTATGGTACGATGGAGTTCCGTACATATTGTCATAACACGATGTAATTCCGTGCATATTATTATGGTACGATGTAGTTCCGTACATATTATGGTAGCACGATGTAGTTCCATGCATTTTATTGTGGTACGATGTTTCGTACATATTATCATCGCACGATGTAGTTCTGTGCATATTATTTTGGTACGATGTAGTTCCGTACATATTATCATAGCACGAGGTAGTTCCGTGCATATCGTCGTAGTATGGTGTAGTCCCATACATATCATTAAGTCATAATATGAGTGTCTTGGCAATTTGATGACTGGGTATGAATATTACTTGTTTGCTAATTAAATGATTTTGGCTTTACTTTTTGTTACCTTGGAGTTGTTTGAGTTTTCATATATTTTCAACTAATTATTATACTTGGAGCCCTGTGCCCACTTACTGAGTTCTTTTGACTCACCCATTTTCTTCGTTCTTTCGTATTATTTTATATTCGGCAGATTCGATACCAAGTTCTAGCAAGCATTGTGGTAAACGGAGTTGCTCATTCTTTAATCTAGCGGTAAACCACTTTTGTCCTGTGGTGACATCTTTCCTTATTATTTTTATGTTAGTATTAATGGGTATATTTCTTTATATTCGGAGATGTATAACCTAATTGACTTCTTAGATGTTCATGATTTATGGGAGGACATAGAACATGGTTGTAAAGATCCTAGTTGCATATTGGATTTATATATCATACTCCGCTATTCTTTTCATAATTTCTTTTTTTTTCTTTCTTTGGTTATTTCATATGCAAGTGAAGTATTTTTCAAGAGGGGTTTGCCCAATGAGTTGGGTTTGGGTGCCCCCACGGCCTATAGGATTTTGGGTCGTGACAATTGGTATCAGAGCCTAGGTTCTAGAGTCCTTGTGAATCATGAACAGCGTCTATTAGAGTCTTGCTGATGGGTACGATGACATCCGTACTTATCGACGAGAGGCTATGGTGACATTTATGAATCTTCCGTTCTTTCATTCCTTAATCATCCGTTGAGGCTTAAAAGTGAATGATTTGAATCCCTTGGAACTATAATATGTCAACAGTGAAGATGTTATAAAGATTTGGAAGACTTCATAGTATGTGTTTGACACTTGGTTTAGAGGCAAAAGCTCAAAAATAATGGTGAAAATGTATGGCTTTATCCTATCTTGAAGATAAGTTGGTGTAGATATGGAAGGGAATTGGTTTAGTAATATCAAAATCTACAAGAATAGTTGAACCATTGAGGTATCCTTTAATAAGGAAAAGTAATCGGGATAGAATTCACTTAGTCATGCTACGCTCGGACGATGGTGGTTCGCAATGCACTCGTTAAGGGGAAACTAGGCAAGCTTGATAGTCATATTTCTGCATGCTAAGGTATGACACAAGTTCTAATGCTAGTTTCAGCACTCAAGTGCATGATGAGAAGGTCGTTCAGAATAATATCTAATTCTTGTGCGAACCTTAGCATGGGTTGTACCCAGTACAACAAGAAATTTATGAGATTTTTGTATGTTAACGTTAGAGGAAGTTGTAAAATTCGTTCCCAAGCTATGTTTTTGGGTGTATCTCAAGTGGTGGAGCCTTTGGAGGCTGACCAAGGTTTTTATGCATATTAGTGGTTTTGGTATCATTGATGATTTTGTTTCAGATAAGCCATTCTGAGTGTTTGCTCGGGGCTGAAGTAACCATGATAGTTATGACTTCTCAAGTGATCGATCTCGAGGTAATCTACGATAAAGGATAGGGAGATAACGTGTTGCACTATGCTCATCTGCTACTTTATCTTGGTTTACGTCCACCTTGATCCATAATGATTTTGGTAATATGGGTTTTCCAGTATGCTTCTCTCTGGTAAAATTTATTTGTTGTGAAGCTAGTCGGATAGTGGATTCAGAAGTTGTACATTCCTTGCACATAACTGGGTATAGTGGTGTTGAAACTCTATCAGACGAAAGCTTGTTGGTTTTATTCAAGGTTCCGGATGTGGTTTTTGATAAGTTTTGTTGGGTTTCCTTCATGATTTGAGGTTGTGCAATGTTATCATTCCATGCTCCGATGAATTAGTATGATAGATTCACTTGGGTGGGAGTGTTGCTTATGTTATGTCCTTATAACCTTCGGCAGTGGAGATAAGAGAAGATAGTGTAGGGAAGAGTGTCCAAGTGAAGAAGCGATTGCCTTTAAGGATCATGGTGATGACATAGTCAAATTTATAGTTGTATTGCCTATGCATTCTTGTGATGAAAATATGGGTACCCCAGTCTTAATAGTCATTTGGAGAAAGTATGGTATTGTTGCAATGTTAATTCTGCATCGTTATCTTCAGCTGGTTGAGGTTCCAATTGATAAGATTGTTTGGTTGCATCATGCGTCCGTATCACTTATATTGGATTGATATATTGGTTATTCAAGTTTGTCCTATCTTATCCTTTTTGCGATACTTAAGGTCTTCACTGGAATCTTGCTCATATTCGCAGCAGAGCAATAATTAGTTCTAGTAGATTATGAATGATTTAGTTGATATTGTAAGTGAATATGGTGTGACCTTGAGGTCATTAAAGATGAATATCAAATCTCCGAGGGTGAGACTTTGGCTCCATTAGTGGACCAGTATTTGGATGGCATGATTAAAGCTTCATATATTTGTTAGTTTCTTATTTCAGCTAATCGGTTGGTGCGTAATGTTTGGAATTAGATATGAAGTGTTGGAAAGAAGATGATTTAAGAATAATTAATGCTTATTTCTTTGGGGAGGAGAGTGACTTCCTGTTTTGGCAGGTTCTTTCATATAGATTTGTGAAGAACCTTGATGACTTGTTTGAACCCTAAATGATGCAACCGGACGCTCGGCTAAACCATTCACAAGGAGCCAAGCACGGGAATTGCAGCAGCTGCAGTCCATGTTCGCACAGGTTGAGCTGTTGGGGCAAGTGCTGGAAGCTTCAGGGGAGTTCTGCCTACACTCTGCCTCAGAAACTGGAGTTGTTCATCGCGATCGTGCGTGCACAGACGCGATTGCGAAAGGCCAAAAAGAAGACCTACGCGATCGCGAGCAGACAGACGCGATCACGGAGGATGAAAATGTAGAGCTGTGCGATCGCGCATCCACAGACGCGGTCGCGCAAGAGGCTGGTTGAAGACCTTTGCCTGCGCGACCGTGAGACCATAGCCGCGATCGCGAGGCTATGAATTATTGCTCAGCGCGATAGCGATTGTCACTGCGCGATCGTGCTGAGACGAGGATCAGAAAGCCCAACAGTAGCTAATGACTTGAAGGCCCATTGTTAAAGGTTAATTAAGGAAAATGTGTCATACTATAAATACTCTTATTGTCATTAGTTTTCCTAGTTTTTGATGATTATTGACATTGTGAGGAATTTGGCTAAGCTTATTTGCTTTAGCACATTAAACATCCTTGATTTGCAATTAGGTTCTACTAATTGAGGATCAATTAGTATTGGTTCTTTTGGTTTAGGTAATTAAGGGGGTGATTAGGCTATTCTTCCCTAATTCATTTCCTTAATTTTTCTCTAATCAATTGGGTCTTGCTTTATTTCTTGTTCTTTTCATTTTGTGTCTTTAAATTTCATATCACTGAAGGTGGATTTAGTCTAGTTGGACTGAAGAGAAATGATCAAGACTTAGAATCTTGAAGCTGGATTGGTAACCTTGCATTATTTGATCGTGCTGTTGGTTTCAGTTTATGGTCGTTGGATGGGGCGATGTTTCATGAGTAGGAAGTGACTATGTCTAGTTGTATCAGAATAAGTTATTTATTGGGCTTTTAAGTAGTTGATGATGTCAAAGTGAGATACTCCACTCTTGATTTGTAATTAATTGTAGTCGTATATGCTCTCACACCAAGCAGTGTTGGCCATGTGTAGTATCAAGTGAATTCTATACTGAATGAGATATTTTTTGTTTGTTTTGTTCTGAAAAAAAATCTAAGTCTCAAGTAATGAGAAAGTTCTAGGTAATTAAAGGATTATGATGTGTTCATATATGCAACCTATCAGAAATGGAAATCATGGTACATGAAATACGTGGTTGATTTTTGTGAAAGTTTAGTTAACTCATATAGTTTGGTGTATCATGCAGTTCAGAATTTTGGAGATGATCATTGTTGCAATTTTTATTTTATTATTATTTCAAGACCGAGGTAGATGTATGGTGATGTTTGTTGAGTTGTTTTATATGTGAAGGTAGAGTTGTTAACTCTTGGTATTGTCCATTTTCGAGAACCTAAATCGTGTTCGAGAATGACTTCTAAGCTCTAATTGGTCTTAGTCATCCGAATTCTTTTGCTCAAGAGTAAATATTTTCCTAACAAAGGTGGAAACGAGTTCTAAGAATCTTGAGTTACTCTCATTTTCGATATGGATAAAGTCGAGCTGAGTTCTGTTACTGCGTTCACATTTGTAAAAGTTTGCCTATTTGTTGAGTTGAGCCTCGACCTACATAAGCAGCTTGTAGAGATGCGTGTTTTGAAGAAAAAGAGTTATGAGTAGTTTTTACTTTTATCAATTTATGACAGATTGAAACATCGAGTTGGATTGGGAGAATCAGTATTATAAGTTTGAGTGTTTGGGTTGAGTATCTTATTGATTGTGTCGTGGACCAAAGGTTAGTCCGGGTGGACTATTCATGCTCTTAAGCTTATGCATAGGTCATGTGTTTCAAGTCTTTGATATGAGTTATTATCCTTGGCAGAGACTTTTAATGACGACCAGTATTGTCGGACTTGTCAGACAGTGCCATTTATGGCTTCAAGTGGTTGGTAATGTTATTCCTGGATTGGACTGTTGGAAGCAAAAAATGTTATATTATAGCTCCTATCATTTTTTGGTAGAATGTGGGAAAGTGTAATTCATTCGAACAATATTGGTTACCTCCGGCTAGTCAACGATCTTGCCAGGCATTTATAGTATGGTTTTGTGATAACAGTGGAAAGGTGTGTATCTCTTAATATTTTGTCATATGAAGAATATATGCGACGTTAGGCATATGTTGAAGGTTAGTGTGGTGCTTGCACACTAATATTGCTTTGTGTTGTGATAAGTATATCTAGATTCTTAGTGCATTCATGCTCCATGAGCGTGTGTTGTTACCACGCTGGATGTTCAGGCTAAGTTGGTTTATTTGGACATGAACTGGTTTCATGGTTAGTATTTTACATGTTTCATGAGTGGTCTTGTATCATAGAAGATACATATGCATGTTTTCTTTTTCTGGATTGATGCAGGTTGGATTATATTATCTATACCAGGCCATTTGTACTCGTGTATGTACACTGATTTGACATCTATCTCTATACTTGGTTGAGCATGCACATTGAAATATTAATGTCATGACTGATATCAAATGAGTAATGTACGAAACACATTCTTTGGAGAAAGTAATGCAAGTATCACTTGATCGGTTGTATGGCATTGAAGAGTCGTACACGATTTCATTATTTCTCTATATTTCATTATTATGCAATTTAATAGTAGCAATGTGATTATTTAGTTTCCGTGAGGCCGTGTGTGGCTCTGATATTCTTATTATGCTTATATTATTATTTATGATGCTGGTCGGACTGTGTATCCATCCTTGAGACTATTGTTATGTTAATTGGATTTTTGGAGGTCGCGCAGTTATAGGGGAAACTCTACCGAAATTTTTGGAAAGTCAAAGGACTTAGCCATATATGTGGTTCTTTTGGAGTGGGAAGACATGAGATAAGATTGTTAAAGTAACGTCCAAGTGTATTCCAGTATATTGAGTTGATTTTCAGCTTTGAGAAAGACTTCTAGACTCGTTCGAGGACGAACGAGAGTTTAAGTGGGGGAGAATGTAACGACCTACAAATTTCTAATCGTGACAGATATTTATTAAAGTCCTTTGATGAAAAAAATAAATAAATACATTTGCAAAATGATTGGGAGGTTTTAAGGATATGTAGGAATGTAAGAAATTGATTTGGTATGTTGTGGCATCAATTACGCAAAGAAGAAGTACTTCGACGACACAAAATCTAACTTCATAAGATTATAGAGATCAACCTATAATAAATTGGGAAAAGGTCAAAACATAAAAGTTGTAGCCCTTTGAGTTTGAGTTGTAATGCCATAAATCTCGTGTCATTTGGACATTTTCGTAAAAAGATATGAAGGTTTTACTGAAAGCTGTCTGATAAGGTACAACTTACGCAGCACAGAGCACAACCAGCGCAAGCTGCTGGGCTTGTATAAATATAAAACGGGCAGCTCATTTATGGGCAAAAAAGAATGAGCTAAGGCTTGACTTATGGAAGATGTTGAAGCTTGGGACTTTGTCTATCAACTAAGAAGTTTATCCAAATTGGTCAAGAACACCAAACTTTGCTAAAAGATGGATTTTCAATGTTTTGAGGTAATTTCAACCACTCAAATTAGCTACTTAAAAGTATTTGTAAAGATTTGAAATCTTTATTACAAGTTGCATTGGTTGAAAGGTTGTATTTGATATCTCTAGTTTGGTCATGAATGGTGGTTGTGAGAAATTAGGGAAGTTGATTAATTTCTTTTGTTTAAACTCAAAAGTGGGATAGTATGGGGATTTGGGGATGTTAATGATATCGGATTGACTCGATTTTCATATGTATGAACTCGTATTAGAATGAGTAACATGATTGTAGAATTGGATTTGCGATTTGAGGTGTTAATAAATAGTTGACTTTCAATATAAACCCAAAAATTGATAAATTGGCTATTTTATGACGTAGATGGACTTTGATTGAGAAAGTAACCACACTTTTGGACTCGTGGATGAATGAGTAATCTAAAAATATATTTTGTTCTGGTAATCGGATATGTGGGCCCATGGTTGACTTTTGGGTTGACTTTTTGACTTGTTTGTGATAACGTTATGAAAATTAGTAGGGTAGCTTATATTGATCGTATTATTTATTGTTCTGCATAAAGTGGACGTATTTGGAGGGATTTGAGCGTGAAAAAATGATGGTGGGCTAGTTAGCAATCGTCGGCTTGAGGTAAGTGGTTTACATCCCTTATTTGGTGGACTTTCTCCACATTGGATGTCTATGTATGTGTTCCTTACATGCTTGGCTGCTGAAATGGGCATACTTAATATGCCAAGACTATTTTGAAAAGTATGATTACAGTTCATTATTATTTCTTGATTTATTATCGTAGCATGGTGTAGTTCCGTGCATATTATTATGGTACGATGTAGTTCCGTACATATTATCATAGCACGATGTAGTTCCATGCATATTATTTTGGTACGATGCAGTTCCGTACATATTATCATAGCACGATGTAGTTTTGTGCATATTATTATGGTACGATGGAGTTCCGTACATATTGTCATAACACGATGTAATTCCGTGCATATTATTATGGTACGATGTAGTTCCGTACATATTATGGTAGCACGATGTAGTTCCGTACATATTATTATGGTACGATGTTTCGTATATATTATCATCGCACGATGTAGTTCCGTGCATATTATTATGGTACGATGTTGATAGCATCTATGGAAGGAAAACTCCATTGAAATACTTGGATGAAGCTTTAGAAGCTCTTGGAAGGCATATGACAAGATCTCACACAAAGAAAGTTCAAAACAAGCTGATTGTACTTGAGTTGTGAAGAGGAAGAGCTCAAGCCAAGGATGATCGTTTTTCTAAATGATATAAATATTATATGGTCCAAATTAAGGTACAAGTAATTAATATTCAAGTCAAAATTACTACAATTTGAAGTGGAAGAATTGGGTTCCAAATCAGTCTATTTTTGGACTAATTAAGGAGCCTAAAGTGTGCCAAACTTGAAGCCCAAGAAGAGCCATATAGGGTCACGTTTTTAGCCCATAAAATGTGCTTAGTTTCAGCCCAAAAACGTGCAAAGGATGGTCAAAGGATTTCCATGAAGTGTACTCCAAGTTGCTTGCAAGTTGCTATCAAGGTTTTCTAGTTCAAGTGGGATTTGTTTCCTAAATTAATTGGGATATATTTTCCTATATTAATTAGGTTTTGATTCCAATATTTATTAGGATTAGTTTACCAATATTATTTAGGATTTAATTTATTTTTACTAGTTTAGTAAGGATTTACTTCCTTTTCTTATTCTATTAGGATTTTCTTTCCTAGTTGGTTTCTTTTTCTATTTCATTATTACTTAGAAACTATATTTGAGTAGGATTTTGTGAGGCCTATGGCCAGCCCCTACTCCTATATAAAGGGGTTATTTTCTTTACTTTTAGATACGACAAACAATAGAGATTTATGATGAATAAAAATTGAGAGGTTTTCTCTTGCACTTTTGTGTGTGGCTACTATGGATTTATTTTGCAACCTTCAAGTCTACACTTTTAGGTGGTAAGGTATTTCTTCTTAAACCTTTAGATTACTTTTAGGTATTCAAGAAAGGCGGTAAATTCTATTTTACTATTGTTCTTTGTTACTCTAACGGGGGTCAGGATTCCATAATCTATCTCTTGAGTTATTCTCTACCAAAGGCGATTAGCTAGTCTAATTGTTGTTGCTAGGAGTCTCTTTTCAAGATTTAGACTTGTCTTGAATTTTTAGTTTCATTCTTGAGATTCTTGATCCGTTATTGAATTCAAGAAACCTTTTATTAGAATTCATTCTATCCTTATTTTCAATTCTTGTTTGTTTTTAGGCATATTTTATTAGCTTCCGCGTGTTTCTTTAAATTTCTTAATCAAGTTCTTGGATCCATAACGTGAGTGTTATCGTGATTGTTATCAGATGTGGTTTCGTACATATTATCATAGCACGAGGTAGTTCTGTGCATATCGTCGTAGTATGGCGTAGTCCCATACATATCATTAAGTCACAATGGGAGTGTCTTGGCAATTTGATGACTAGGTATGAATATTACTTGTTTGCTAATTAAATGATTTTGGCTTTACTTTTTGTTACCTTGGAGTTGTTTGACTTTTCATATATTTTCAACTAGTTATTCTACTTGGAGCCCTGTCCCCACTTACTGAGTCCTTTTGACTCACCCATTTTCTTCGTTCTTTCGTATTATTTTATATTCGGCAGATTCGATACCAAGTTCTAGCAAGCATTGTGGTAAACAGAGTTGCTCATCCTTTAATCTAGCGGTAAACCACTTTTGTCCTGTGGTGACATCTTTCCTTATTATTTTTATGTTAGTATTAATGGGTATATTTCTTTATATTCGGAGATGTATAACCTAATTGACTCCTTAGATGTTCATGATTTATGGGAGGACTTAGAACATGGTTGTAAAAATCCTAGTTGTATATTGGGTTTATATATCATACTCCGCTATTCTTTTCATAATTTCTTTTTTTCCTTTCTTTGGTTATTTCATATGCAAGTGAAGTATTTTTCAAGAGGGGTTCGCCCAATGAGTTGGGTTTGGGTGCCCGCACGGCCTATAGGATTTTGGGTCGTGACAGCTGTTGAAAACCAATGACGACTGCTTTGCTTGGTCTCATGCGGACATGGCTGGGATTGACCCCAAAATAATGATGCATAAGTTGAGTGTGGATCCCAACCACCCCCCGGTGAAGCAAAAGAAAAGACAACATGTTGGTGTAAAGAAGAAAGCAATCCAAGACGAGACGAAGAGGTTGCTCGACAACAGATTCATCAGAGAAGTAAAATATCCTGATTGGCTCGCCAACGTGGTGGTAGTACCAAAGAAAAATGGCAAATAATGAATGTGCGTTGATTACACCGATCTTAACAAAGCCTGCCCAAAGAATTCATATCCCTTGCCCAGATAGATAGGTTGATAGACTCCACGGCTGGACATAAACTATTGACCTTCGTAGATGCGTATTTGGGGTATAATCAAATTTTAATAGAACCGAGCGATGAGGAAAAAATATCTTTCACCACTGATGAAGGAATGTATTGCTACAAGGTGATGCCCTTTAGTCTCAAGAATGCGGGCGACCTATCAAAGGTTAGTATTCCGGGTGTTCAAAGACTACATCGGCAAGACAATGGAAGCTTACATAGATGACAGGCTCATGAAGTCAATTCATTTGGAGGATCACTTAAATTATTTGAGGGAAGCTTTTGCAGTCTTAAGGCAATAGTATGAAGCAAAACCCTAAAAAGTGTGCCTTTGGGGTTGGCTCGGGTAAATTCTTGGGGTTTATTGTCTCTGAACGAGGCATCGAGGCGAATCGTGATAAAATAAAAGCTATACAGGAAATTCCTGAGGATTTGACGAGCCCAAAGGAAGTCCAGCGTCTGACCGGTCGACTTGCTACTCTAAGTAGGTTCATCTCAAGGTCATCCTAGCGATGCCATAGGTTCTTTACTGTCTTGAAAACGAACACAACCTTTGAGTGGACTCTCGAATGTAGAGAGGCATTGAGGGAACTCAAACACTACTTGGCCAACGCTCCACTGCTCGCAAAGTCAAAGGATGGGGAGACGCTGCTGGTATATCTAGCTGTCTCCAAGGTGGCTGTCAGTGTCGTATTGGTTCGAGCGGAAGATGGGAAGCAGCAACCAATATATTATGTCAGCAAAACTCTTCTCGACGCTGAAACAAGGTACCCTCATTTAGAAAAATTAGTGCTTGCGTTAATTATGGAAGCTCGAAAGCTTCGCCCTTATTTTCAATGCCATCCCATAGCTGTAGTTACAACCTTCCTCTTGAGGACAATATTGCATAAACCTGAATTGTCGGGGAGGTTATCTAAATGGGCGGTTGAGTTAGGTGAATACAATATTGTATACCAGCCTCGGACTGCCATAAAATCTCAAGTGTTGGCAAACTTTGTAGTTGACTTTAGTGCTAGGATACTCCCTGAGGCAGAAAAAGAAAATATGCTCTCAAGGGGTCTGGCTGATGGAATATGGAAACTTTTCACTGACGGTGCAATGAATTCCAACGGCTCGGGGCTACGAATAGTGCTTATAACCCCAACGGGGGAAAAGCTGAGGCATTCGGTGAAATTTAGAAAGTTAACAAACAATAAAGCTGAGTACGAGGCTGTGATAGTGGGGTTGGAATTGGCTAAGAAAATGGGGGATTAAAGAGTCGAGCTAAAAAGTGACTCGCAGTTAGTGATAAATCAGATCCTCAGTAATTTTTCTGCTCGGGAGCCCAGAATAAAGCAATTTGTGGTTTGAGCACAAAAAGTCCTCGAAAAATTCCAAGATTGGAAAATTCAACAAATCCCACATGAAGAGAATGCCCAAGCCGATGGGTTGGCATACTTGGCCTCGGTAATCGAAATTGGGGACTCGGGGTCTAATGTAGAGGTTTGGGTATCCGCGGTGGAAAAAATGAAGTTGGAAGTTAACGCGATCAATAGGCATTGGGATTGGCGAACCAAATTTATCTCTTATTTGAATTTTGGAATTTTGCCAGCAGACAAAAGGGAAGCTGAAAAGCTCCGAAGCCAAGTCGTGCCATACTCGCTCATTCATGGGCAGTTATACAAGAGGCTCTAATGCGGCCCGATGGATAAATGTTTAGATCTAGGAGAGTATAGTTACGTAATGAGAGAAGTGCATGAGGGCGAGTGTGGAAACCATTCGGGAGGAAAAGCCCTTGTACGTAAACTCTTACAAGCTGGCTATTATTGGCCCGAGATGAGTGAGGATGCCAAGGCATTTGTCAAAAAATGTGATAAGTGTCAGAAACATGCCTCGTTGATTCATCAGCAAGCCGAGCCATTGCACTCGATTGTATCGCTATGGCTGTTTATGAAATGGGGAATAGATGTCGTAGGCCCATTTCTAAAGACGAAGGGTGGCGTGAAATTTATCCTCGTGCTCACTGATTATTTCACCAAGTGGTTCGAGGCAGGGTCCTTTGCCAGGGTTCGGCATAAGGAAATTATCGACTTCATTTGGAAAAATATTATATGCAGGTTTAGAGTTCCGAGGGAGATAACATGTGATTACAGAAAACAGTTCATTGGGTCGGAGGTAACAACCTTCTTTGCCAAATTGGGGATTAAAATGGTGGTTTCAACGCCTTACCATCCTAGTGCTAATGGGCAAGCTGAGTCCTCAAACAGGATAATTATGGACAATCTTAAGAAAAGAATGGACGAAGTTAAATGATCATGGCCAGATGAGTTGCCCGGGGTATTGTGGGCAATGAGAACGACTGAGAAGAATTGTACTGGGGAAACCCTATTTTTCCTTGCCTATGGGATCGATTCGCTGATTCCTGTCGAAGTTGGTGAGCCTAGCCTTCGGTATGCTCACGCTTCCAAGGAATCAAATCAGCAATCTATGCGCGTGGAGCTAGATCTGCTTAAAGGGCGAAGGGAAATGACTTTGGTTCATTTGGCTGCTCAAAAGCGACATATTGAAGCTTATTTGAATAGAAAGGCCAGGGTTAGAGCCTTTAAAATTGGTGATTACAACTTGAAGGATTCAAATCAAATGACAAAGGAGCAGAAAGCAGGAAAATTGGCTGCAAATTGGGAGGGGCCATATCGAATTAAAGCTGTGACAAGAAAGGGATCGTATCAGCTCGAAGATCTTCGAGGCAACCAAGAGCCATTAATGATACGGGGTAAAAACATCGTAACAATAGAAAGTAGCGGAAGCAAGAAGTAAACACGATAACTAGAAAAGTAGAGATGAGGAAGAATAAAAATAGAAGAAAGAATGGATAAACGAATCAAACCATGATTGAATATCCGAGAGAGAGAGAGAGAGAAAGAAACTTGAACCTAACGAGGATCCATACTAGGATGACATCCACTCGGTTCCAAGCTAACGAGGTACACGAAGCTTCAAGCTTTAAACAAGAAGGGCTCGGCCTCTTCTAAGTTCTATTCTTCAAAATCAAAATCTAGCTAATGAAATGAAATGACTAAGTGTGGCATTTATAGGTGTGCCACACTCCTAATGTAATGTCTAAAAAGCCCTTAAGTGAGATTAAAACAATACAAGCCTCGTAGGGCCAAAATAGGGATTACACGTCAAATTTCAGTCCAAAACTAAGCAAAACAGGCGCCCCACCTACCAGAGTAGGCGCCCCACCTAGCAGAGTAGGCGGTCCGCCTACTACAGAGGGTGAAAAAGTGGGCGGTCCGCCTGTTTACAGAGGCGCCCCGCCTTCTTGAACTCTAGAGAGTTGGCCATCAACTAGGCAGTTCACCTGATGTTGTGGGCGGTCCGCCTCTTCCTAGGAGGTCCTCAAAATGCACTCTAGGTGTTCCTCCTTGGTCTGTAGTCGGTCCTCCCTCGATGGTGCTCAAGTCCATGGCTTCAAACCACTCTCGAACCCTCCTTCGGAGCCCTTGACTTGTACTCTTTGTGCTCTCAAGCTTAGCTCTTGATGATTGGTGTCTTCGCTCGATTTGCCCCGCATCATCCTCCCCTTCTTGAGAAGATTTCGTCCTCGAAATCAAACCATGAAAGCCTACATTCAAAAATAAGCACAAACAAAGCTTCTCACTACAAGAGTAGGTTAGTGCCAAAAGTGTGGAAAACACACTCTTATGATAGAGCCAAGTATTAATATCAATAAAAAAAGCTCAAGTCTCCTAAGGAAACAACAAGTGCTTGACCCACAAATGAAGTGCACCCAACACAAGAACAAGCAAAGAGATCAATAGGACATGCGACATGCAAGGTGTAGCAATCAAATTCCGTACGACCTAAGCTCATGATCAACATACCAAGCCGTCAAGGAATTTTTATCACAAGGTAACACAATGGCTTTTGCATGCTCAACACTCAATGTGTGATCAACATATGGGATGGAGTAGGCAAGATATTTCATTTGACAACTAACATCAAATACTCCACTCCCTTTCTTGGAAGCACTCTTACACACACCAAGAGGTACCTCCTCACCTAAACATTCACCTCCAAGACATTATCCTCACCAGACAAACTACCAAGGAAGGTCTCTATAATGGCTTCTTCATCATTATAGCCCACAGAATCAAGATTAGGACTACTAGAAGACGGACCAACACAATCAATTCCAAGACTATTCATCTCACTTGGAGTTTCAAACAATGGATTATCTATAGAGTTAAACCTTTCAAACCATGGAGGTTCAAGTTCACACTCTTCATACACACTTGAGGAGTCAAGAAAGTTCTACAACTATATAGGAAACTTCAAGACACACAAGACCCTAAAAACAATTACCTTAGAAACACTAACCAAGAAGTTTGGAAGTAAAGGAAACACGAAAACCTACGAAAAATCTACCCAGACAACCTTCAGCAAAAGAGGCCCCCCGCCTCTGAAAGTGGGCGGTCCGCCCAGTATTTTACAGTGAGGAGTAGGCGGTCCACCTAAAAAAGTCCAGAGACTTCCACCAAAAACAGGCGGTCTGCCTCTGTGTATAGGCGCTCCACCCAGTGCAATTTCCTGCAGCTTTTCACTTCGTGTTTTGGTTCTTTTGCACCCAAATATCCAACAATTTCAAGTTGTTTCTCCAATCTAAAGGTACCCAATGGTGTTTTCAACTATCCCCAACAATCCCCAATGAATTTTAACAACACCCAATCAACAACAAGCTTAAATTTATGAATTTGAAGCAATTTCTAGGGTTTTACAAACTTTGGGATATAGGTTCTTCAAATTTCGATTCACATCACCAAAATATATTTTGAGGGTACTAAATCAATGGGTATACAACATAGATCAATCCCTAATAATTTTTAATGATAGGGGAATCAAATCCTGATGCAGCCCAAACACGTGCTGATCAAGTATTCAATCCACCGAGGCCGATGACACGAAGCCAAGCCAAGCTATTGCACGACGTTCACATTCACTTGTCGTGGTCGGGAGAAAGCAACCGTTCCGAAGTGGAGTGGCCGAGCTCAAGAATCGATGGCTTCATCTATAAGCTTGAGCTCGAAGAAGGGAGCGACCGAACTCCAACCCAACACTCAACATCGACGCTGAAGTAAAGCAAACAAACAACCGAAGGAAAGGCGTCCAATGTCAATGAGCCGAGTTGAGCAACTGAGCGCCGAAGACCAGAGCTCGAGCTCAAGTGTTCGAAACTCAAGTGTTCGGCTGAAAGAGTGACCGAACACTCAGTTTATTCAGCCCTGCGTGGCTTACTCCTATTGGTCGCCTGTGACCATTTACTATTTTGTCCTTAGAATAGTCTATATAAACCTCATTTCCTTTCATTGTAAGTAACTAGTTTTTTATGAATATTGAATATAGCAGTTGCTATTGAGTGTCTCCGATGGAGCCGAACCCCGATGTGGGATTTTAAGAACTTTGTGTCATTCGATATGAATCGTTGGGTCGACCATGATAGTATGAAGGAATTGAAAGAAGCAGCCAAAGCTAAGTCTCCGGTTGGGACAAAAATTGTGGCTGATGACAACAACTCACCGCCCGAGGTAAGAAATATCTGTGCAATCATGCAACCGGGTGAGTATCTACAAGGCAACGACAACGGTCAACTGATGATTTGCCTTGTGCACAAGGGTATCTTTCTAAACTCTAATGATGATTTTTCTAACGATAACCCTTTGCCTAGTGCTGTACAAAGTGTTTTGCAGGACTTCGGAGATATGTTACCCGAAGAAATGCCAGGTGGATTGCCTCCGTTGAGAGGAATCGAGCACCAAATTGACTTCGTTCTGGGGTCCCAAATCCCCAACAAGTCTGCATACCGGTGTAATCCCGAAGAAACCAAAGATCTCCAAAGGCAGGTGGATGAATTGCTGAACAAGGGCCTTGTTCGAGAGAGCTTGAGTCCTTATGCCATTCCTGTTATCCTTGTCTCGAAGAAAGATAGAACATGGCGAATGTGCGTTGATTGCCGAGCAGTCAACAAAATCACGGTAAAGTATCGTCATCCTATCCATCGATTAGATGACATGCTAGATGAGTTAAGTGGTTCTTCATGCTTTTCGAAGATAGACCTCAGGTCCGGTTACCACCAAATCTGAATGAAAACCGGAGATGAGTGGAAAACTGCATTCAAGACTAAATTCAGTCTCTATGAATGGTTAGTGATGCCATTTGGCCTCTCTAATGCACCGAGCACATTCATGTGGCTGATGAACCATGTGCTCAAACCGTTCATAAATAAGTTTGTTGTCGTTTACTTCGATGACATACTTGTTTATAGTAAATCTGTGGATGAACATGTCGAACACCTAAGGCTAGTGCTTGAAATCCTTCGAGAAAAGAAGTTATAAGCTAACTTCAAGAAATATGCCTTTTGTGTCGAGCGTGTAGTCTTTCTAGGATTAGTTGTGAGTGCTAATGGTGTTGAAGTCGATGAGTCAAAGGTCGAAGCCATCAAAGATTGACCAACTCCAACCTCAGTATCTCAAGTTCGTAGCTTCCATGGTTTAGCTAGCTTTTACCGAAGGTTTGTTCGTGACTTTAGCACCGTGGCAGCTCCTTTGACCGAGCTGGTAAAGAAAGACCATCCGTTTGTGTGGGGAGAGTCCCAAGAGAGAGCTTTCCAAGAGTTGAAATGGAGGCTTTGCTCTGCCCCGTTGTTGCAACTCTCTGACTTCGGCAAAGCATTCGAGGTCGAGTGTGATGCGTCTGGAGTTAGGATCGGAGGAGTGCTTATGCAAGAATCGAAGCCGATCCTTTACTTTAGTGAAAAGCTTAAGGGTGCAACCTTGAATTACTCTACGTATGACAAGGAGTTGTATGCCCTCGTTCGAGTACTCGCCCATTGGCAGCATATCTTGTGGCCGAGAGAGTTTGTAATTAAAAGTGATCATGAGTCTTTGAAACATCTCCGAGGCCAGGAGAAATTAAATCGAAGACATGCCAAGTGGGTGGAATTCATTGAGAGCTTTCCTTATGTAATTCATTACAAAAAGGGAAAAGACAATGTTGTGGCCGATGCGCTATCGAGGAAATTTTCCTTAGCGGCCACTCTCGCCTCGAGGCTCATGGGATTCGAAAGCATCAAGTCGATGTACGATGAAGATCCCAAGCTAAAAAGTGTTCGTGACGCGATCTTGAGTGGCCGAAGGGTTGAGAAATATCAGTGGCACGATGGCTACCTCTTCAAGAATGGGAGGGTTTGTGTGCCAGTGTCATCCTGGAGAGAGCTTTTGGTTTGAGAAGCTCACTCTGGAGGCTTGATGGGACACTTCGGTGTCGACAAAACTCTCGGTATCTTTACCGAGCAGTTCCATTGGCCAAAAATGCGAAGAGATGTGGAAAAGCTTTGCAATGCTTGTATAGATTGCAAGAAAGCTAAATCGAGGTCCAACCCTCATGGTTTGTACACCCCGTTGCCTGTTCCTAATTGACCGTGGGTTGATATATCCATGGATTTTGTTATGGGGTTACCGAGGTCGGGGGGTAGACATGATAGCATCTTTGTCGTAGTCGACCATTTTTCCAAAATGGCTCACTTTATTCCTTACAAGAAATGTGATGATGCACAACATGTAGCTACTTTGTTTATTTCTAATATGTTGAAATTTCATGGTGTGCCTCATACTATTGTGAGTGATCGCGACACAAAATTCTTGAGTCATTCTTGGAAATGTCTATGGGGTGCTCTCGGCACCAAGTTACTATTCTCGACGTCTCACCATCCTCAGACTGATGGACAGGTCGAGGTAGTTAACCGAACCTTGGAAGCTCTGCTTCGAGCTATGACCAAAGGTAAAGTCGGAAACTGGGCTGATCGCTTGCCCGTGATGGAATTTGCATACAATCGAACAGTGCATCGAATGATTGGAATGACTCCGTTCGAATGTGTGTATGGTTTTAACCCTTTGATTCCACTTGATTTAACCCCATTGCCTCGAGATTCTGTTATTGATTTTGAAGGTACTTGACGAGCCACTGCTTTGATTGAGTTGCATGCAAAGGTGAAGAAGAACCTCGAGGAAGCTTATGCCAAAGTTGCATCGAAGAAAAACAAGGGGCGCAAAAAGTTGGAATTAAAGAAGGGAGATTGGGTGTGGGTTCACTTCTGAAAGGAACGATTTCTGAACCAAAGGAAAGGAAAGTTGGCTCCTCGAGGGGATGGTCTGTTTCAAGTGCTGAGCAAGATCAACAGCAATGCTTATGTAATCGACCTCCCTGGTGAGTATAATGTGTCCAACACCTTTAATACTGCTGACTTAACTCCTTGTGTTGTAGGCCAAGCATCGGAGGCTGAAGAGGGCTCGATTTCGAGGACGAAATCTTCTCAAGAAGGGGAGGATGATGCAGCCCGAACACGTGTTGATCAAGTATTCAATCCACCGAGGCCGATGACACGAAGCCAAGCCAAGCTATTGCACGACGTTCACATTCACTTGGCATGGTCGGGAGAAATCAACCGTTCCGAAGCTGAGTGGCCGAGCTCAAGAATCGAAGGCTTCATCTATAAGCTTGAGCTCGAAGAAGGGAGCGACTGAACCCCAACCGAACACTCAACATCGACGCTGAAGTAAAGCAAACAAACAACCGAAGGAAGAGCGTCTGATGTCAATGAGCCGAGTTGAGCAATTGAGCGCCGAAGTCAAGAGCTCGAGCTCAAGTGTTCGAAACTCAAGTGTTCGGCTGAAGGAGTGACCGAACACTTAGTTTATTCAGCCCTGTGTAGCTTACTCCTATTGGTCGCCTGTGACCATTTACTATTTTGTCCTTAGAATAGTCTATATAAACCTCATTTCCTTTCATTGTAAGTAACTAGTTTTTGATGGATATTGAATATAGCAGTTGCTATTGAGTGTCTCCGATGGAGCCGAACCCCGATGTGGGATTTTAAGAACTTTGTGTCATTCGGTATGAATCGTTTCAACAATCTTCTTCTTTGGTCATTCAATTTGTAAGAAGCATGTCACTTCTTGAGGATTGTTGCTTAGCATAGGTGTTTCTCTTTGCCTTCTCCGTTGTTTGAATCGACACTAGTTCCTCGGATTCATTCTAACGAAGCAAGAGATCTGTCTTGCTTTATCTTTACTTCTCCGCTGTTTTTATCTCTGGTTGCCGAGCTTCATCTTTACCGATTTAGCTTGCACCAAATCCAATCCAAACTATGATTTTTTTTTGTATTTTCAACTTTTTCAATTTTTTTCTTCTTTTTCAAGCTAAAAACAATAACAACAACAATAAAGTAAAGATACGAGATAGATGAACAAGGAATGAGGGTTTGTAAGAACAACACCCGAGCCTTGCTCTGATACCTAACTGATACGGGGTAAAAATGCGGAAGTAATAGAAAGTAGCGGAAGCAAGAAGTAAACATGATAACTAGAAAAGTAGAGACGAGGAAGAACAGAAATAGAAAAAAGAATGGATAAATGAATCAAACCATGATTGAATATCCGAGAGAGAGAAAGAAAGTTGAACCTAACGAGGATTGATACTAGGATGACATCCACTCGGTTCCAAGCTAACGGGGTACACAAAGCTTCAAGCTTCAAACAAGAAGGGCTCGGCCTCTTCTAAGTTCTATGCTTCAATCTCAAAATCTGGCTAATGAAATGAAATGACTAAGTGTGGCATTTATAGGTGTGCCACACTCCTAATATAATGTCTAAAAAGCCCTGAAATGAGATAAAAACAATACAAGCCTCGCAGGGCCAAAATAGGGATTACACGTCAAATTTCCGTCCAAAACAAAGCAAAACAAGAGCCCCACCAACCAGAGTAGGCGCCCCACCCAGCAGAGTAGGCGGTCCGCCTACTAAAGAGGGTGAAAAAGTGGGCGGTCCGCCTGTTTGCAGAGGCACCCCGCCTTCTTGAACTCTAGAGAGTTGGCCATCAACTAGGCGGTCCGCCTGATGCTATGGGTGGTCCGCCTCTTCTTGGGAGGTCCTCAAAATGCACTCTAGATGCTCCTCCTTAGTCCGTAGCCGGTCCTCCCTCGATGGTGCTCAAGTCCATGGCTTCAAACCACTCTCGAACCCTCCTCCGGAGCCCTTGACTTGTACTCTTTGTGCTCTCAAGCTTGGCTCTTGATGGTTGGTGTCTTGGCTCGATTTGCCCTGCATAATTTGAATTGGAATGTTTCCAATTTAAAGCGTTATTATTTTTGACATTAAGGAACATTATCCTTTTTTCAAAACATAATCATTCACCCATGGCATCAGTATGACGGTGCTCAAAATGCTCGGGTCGAACGGCATAAGTGCTCGGCTCTTCATTCTTCACACATGACCACTGGAGCGATGCAAGGGGAACCGAGGACTCTGAGCGGCTATCCATACACCGGGGACTGTTCCTTAGAGAGTTCGCCTAGCTATTAATTTGACACGACCCGAAATCCGGCTAGGCCGTGCGGGCACCCGACATCCTCCCCTAGACTCGTCGGGCGAACCCTTACCAATTAAATTAGGAAAATAAATATAATTCAATTCATAAATAAGAACAAGACTTTAAAAAACAAATACAGACATACTGACACCTCTAAGCTGTACAAAAGAAATTACAGCTGACTACCCAACATACTAGGTTTAGGGTTATCCAGACTAGACGTCTAAGAGTACAAAAGAAGACAGATACCTCCTGAAGGGAGCAAAATGCAGCTGAAATAATAAACAATAAGCTGGTGGCCATCCGGAATAAAAGCTGGCTCACCCTGACAGCTGAAGTCGTCTTCGCTCCTGAACAACGTGGCGAACTTAATCCTGGAGCGAACCTGCCGAAACGAAATAAATAGACAAGAAACAAACAACAAAATTCCTCTTATTTAAATTATAAAAAGGCAGAGCCAGATAACAACCGGAAACACGTAAGAAACTTATGAACTCAACCAAGGATGCGAGCCAGAAACATATTAACAAATAAGCAATGCACATATAAGCAGAACAGTAGTCATGTACCACAAGTCTACACAATGGTATGAAAAGAAATGAAATGAAATGAGATGAAATGAAATCTGATGCAAAGTGTCACATGTGCCCGTCATCCCATCCCGAAGCGGAATACTCCTGCATTCGAGGGGAACCCAATCTAATAACCAACTGGAGCGGAATACTCCTGCTCCTGGGGCGGAATACTCCTGCACCCGATATAATATAAAATAGAGGCGGAATACTCCTGCACTCTACTGGGGCGGAATACTCCTGCACCCGATAAAATGTAAAGCTGAGGCGGAATACTCCTGGACTCTCCTGGGGTGGAATCCTCCTACCCTCAATATGATACAATGGAGCGGAATACTCCTGCTCCTGGGGCGGAATACTCCTACCCTCAATATGATACAATGGAGCGGAATACTCCTGCTCCTGGAGCGGAATACTCCTACCCTCAATATGATACAATGGAGCGGAATACTCCTGCTCCTGGGGCGGAATACTCCTGCACCCAATATGATATGCAATGTAATGCATATGAATGATATATAATGCATACGAATGCAATGTGATGCAATAATAACCCTTTACCGGCGCGGGACTCTCATCGACAGCTGGGAAGTAGATGCCAACTCACAGCCAGGGTACAGTGCTCAGATCCTCAATGCAATACCAACAACAGGACATAACATTTAATATACAATGTAAATCCAAAGCTAAGGCGTAAGGAGTACGCCTATCGGCAGCTACACACGTAAGGAACACGTGGTAGAAAATCCACGAGGCCAGGTGCCTCCAAAGAAATGGATATAAACACTTACCTCTTCCAAAAGTTAGCACTTTCTAATCAACAACCGCTTTATCCTTTGGTTTCATGTCCAAACGATCCCACTCTATTCAATAAGCAGAAAAATATATCAAATTAGGCTAAAGGCTTCATTCCTCACATCTTAGGGCAATCCAGGTAGGAACCTGATATCCTATTCGCATACGCAATACGCAGGCCAGGCCAATATACAGAGTTTATGGTCACATAACCAAACCCCAAATAAATTACATTTATATGTTGCCCATAACTCACTAAGTACGGATATATAATCGATTCCATTATCGGGGTCCATTTGACCCTTTAAACTATTAATTGAACTTATTAAAACGATGTCTAATATTTCAAGTTTTACCGTTAAAATATATTCAAACACACGTAATAAACTCAAATAATATATTAGGATCATTACCTGAATGTTTCAGGGTGAAAATTCTACTTTTCTCCGGCCTCTTTTCTTATTTTCTAGCATTTTTCTCACTGCGTCATTTCATTTTCTCTGTTCTAATGTTTCTGTTCTCGTTTTCACGTTTTTGTTCAATTCTGAAGCTCATAAGCTTATGAGCTAATCCTAATCACCCCACCGCCTAACTTTTCGTCACTTTCTTTCTATTTTCGTCTTTTGCCTTTTTTTTCTTTTAAAATTTGCTGCTACTGTAAAAATTAAAACGGTACCCTACGATATTCAAAATAATTCCAATTTTTGCATACCAGTTATACAAAATATATGTAGCATACTCGCGAAGGCAGATCTCAAATCGGGTTCCCGAAACTCAAGATGCGAATTTAAATAGAAAAAGTCAAATTATTTAACTTTCGGTATTTTAGCGGAAACTAGCCGAACAACATCGAAATTCATTTTCGAAAGTTCACAAAAGTCACAAATAATCATACAAACCTAACGGCGCTTTCGGATTTCGAATCGGAGCTCATTCGCAAAAACCGAGCTCGAAAATCTCTTTTTAATATTTATTGACAATAAAAACTGAAACCTTCTTCCGATGCCTACCAAACGAGGTCTGATTTAGCTCAAATTTTACAGACAGGTCCTAATGGACATTATGAATATTTTAAAATTATCAGCACGCCAATCGGAGTCCTAACTTCCGAAACGACTAACCGAGGTCGTTTCATTCTCCTTCACTTATACTCTTGTTCGTCCTCGAACGAGCCGAAGTCTAAAAAAAAATTCGCACAGATAGCAAGAGAACTTGCACGACCTTCATGAGTTACTCCACGGGCATTATTTCCTGATTACAGGATGAGAATTATAACACGCATATCGAACTCTTAGATAAAAACATAGCTGGATAATATCATAACGCCATTGCCCAGCTTATTCTGACTACACTGATCCTTTCTTGATCACGAGAGGAGAGTTCTACATTTTCGAAATAAAGATACACGAAACTTTGAATGGGTGAACATGATTCAGCCGACAATTACCTTTTCGATATACCTTTCGATATAGAACAGGTCGATGGAACTAAGAATTAGCTCACGCTTGATGCAATAGGGGTATTCCGCCCCAAGAGCAGGAGTATTCCGCTCCATTGTATCATATTGAGGGTAGGAGGATTCCACCCCAGGAGAGTGCAGGAGTATTCCGCCTCAGCTTTACATTTTATCGAGTGCAGGAGTATTCCGCCAAAGTAGAGTGCAGGAGTATTCCGCCTCTGTTTTATATTATATCGGGTGCAGGAGTATTCCGCCCCAGGAGCAGGAGTATTCCGCTCCAGTTGGTTATCAGATTGGGTTCCCCTCGAATGCAGGAGTATTCCGCTTCGGGATGGGATGACGGGCACATGTGACCCTTTGCATCAGATTTCATTTCATTTCATCTCATTTCATTTCATTTCATTTCTTTTCATACCATTGTGTAGACTTGTAGTACATAACTACTGTTCTGCTTATATGTGCATTGCTTATTTGTAAAAATTTTTCTGCCTCGCATCCTTGGTTGAGTTCATAAGTTTCTTACGTGTTTCCGGTTGTTATCTGGCTCTGCCTTTTTATAATTTAAATAAGAGGAATTTTGTTTATCTGTTTCTCCTCCCTGGCTAGCTATCCTATTCTTTGAGGTGGCTAGTCTGCCCCACTTATTGAGTCCTTTTGACTCACCCTTGTTTGTTGTTTGTTTCTTGTCTATTTATTTCGTTTCGACAGGTTCGCTCCAGGATTGAGTTCGCCACGTTGTTCAGGAGCGAAGACGACTTTAGCTGTTAGGGTGAGCCAGCTTTTATTCCGGATGGCCACCAGTTTATTGTTTATTATTTCAGCTGCATTTTGCTCCCTTCAGGAGGTATCTGTCTTCTTTTTTACTCTTAGATGTCTAGTCTGGATAACCCTAAACCTAGTATGTTGGGTAGTCAGCTGTAATTTCTTTTGTACAGCTTAGAGGTATCAGTATGTCTGTATTTGTTTTTTTAAGTCTTGTTCTTATTTATGAATTGAATTATATTTATTTTCCTAATTTAATTGGTAAGGGTTCGCCCGACGGGTCTAGGGGAGGATGTCGGGTGCCCGCACGGCCTAGCCGGATTCCGGGTCGTGTCATAATTACTCAAAATGACTTTGTAATTTGTTTAAGTCTCAGTATGACTAAAAGTTTATGTAAATCGCCTCGAACTCATCGGTGGAATAAAACTTGATTCAAATTCTCTTTTATCCAATGCATGAAGGCCAGTTTTTATTTATGCCTCGGCTCGAGACGAGACGTCGTTCTAAGCTAGATTACATTAGAATAGCTTACATTTAAATTTATCAAAAATTATCTAAGTCTTGCAAGCAAGTATTCAAATGATATATCAAAAGCTTTAAGAAATAGAGCAAACACTGGGAAAAATGACCATGTTCATTAAAAGGCTCGAAGGCCATGAAAATACTTACAAACGGCCCAAGGCCTAGAAAGAAAAAACAAAAGGTACACTAACAAGACATCATTCTTCAGCCCCAGAAGTTAAAGCATCTGAACTCCCGTTTTCCTCCTCGCTCGAGCTCTCACTCCTACTCGATGGGAGTTGGTTTAATAATTGCTGGGCCTTCACGGCATCGCTCTTAGACTTAATTATCTCTGCATCTAGATTCGCCTCTGCTCGGCATTGTTTGAGAGTCGTTAGCCTCGTCTGGATGACAACCCAGTTCTTGTCAACCTTAGCTCTTGTGGCTCTCCTGTTCTTCCTCGATGAAGATGAGGCTATCTTACCCCGAAGGCTCGTTAACTCAGCCTCGAGACGCTCCTTCTCCATAGTTAACTCGCTTATCTTGAGGGAGTTGTCCTTCACCATAACTTAATATTTTTCAGCATTTCTGCTGAGGATAGCCTTAGCTTCATCAACTATCCTTGTACGCTTAGTTTCGAGCTCGGCTTTCCAAGTCTCCTTCAAGGAAGTCATTCTAGCCTCAGCAGCAGAGGCAGCTTCACGAGCTTTGGTCGCCTCAAGGTCAGCTTTATCAGCGGCTACACGAGCATCATCCAACTTGATCTTGGCTTTGAGAAGTCATTTTTCCAAATTGACTATTCGAGACTGGAGGCCATTCCTTATTTGGTCCCATTCATCCTTGGTTTCTTGCAGAATGGCAACCCAATGAGTCTCAATATCAGCAGCCCTGATCGCATGTATGTACCTCTACAAGAGATTGGCCAAGGAATTATGGCAAGAAATGGAGAAAATGAATCTAAAGAAAGGATAAGGAAAGTTAGAATACCTGAATGGCATGTTGGGCCGCAGTAGTCATCAACTCGGCAATGGGAGATTTCCTAATGCGCTCACGCTCTAACGGCCCAAGGAGTCCTCTACAACTGATGAGCATTGCCAGATCATTGTTTAAGAGGCAAAGGTCGGAGGGAAGTTCAATTGTCCTAGTTGGCCTTCGAGGGGTTGAGTCACGAGCGGGCTCAGACGCAGCTCGTGAGGCCCCTTTATCCACATTCTTCCCTTTATCCGCCAACGAAGGAGTCGTTCCCTCAACTTTGTCAGACAATTGAGCCGACGCTCCGAGGTCGATAGTCTCGATCTCCTTCTGAGCTTCCATCTCCTCAGGCTCGTCGATTAACCTCCTACGAGGAGGGGTGACCCCCTCGGGAGCGACATCATCTTCCATTCTGGCTCGTTTCGCCACGGAGGATTTCTTTGAAGGTTACTTTTACCTCTTTTGGGCTTTAAAAAAGGGGAAAAAGAAGAAAGGGTCGGCAAAGAATAATGAAATTAGATATAATGAAGAGGGAAGAAGATAAATTTACCTTGGCCCGATGACCCCATAGGAGCAGTCTTCTCTTCTTTCCTATATTTTTGTATTCTGTAGGATCCAACTAGATCCTCGAGCTCGTTTAAAGCTTCCCAGTCTCGGTGACCTTTGTTTTTTATCCTTATTCTTATTTTTCTTCTTCTCTTTCGGCACGGTAATCACCTTACTAGGGAGACCTGAAGGAAACAAAGAGTGATAAGGAGAAAAAGTTTAGTAGAACGAGGCAACAGAAAGAGGGAATATCTAACGATGACGCTTGCATGCCCATTGATTTTCATCCAGAGCAGCCAAAATCATCTACGATCTTTCCTCCCTTGGCTTAACCCTTATGATAGCCTGCACCCAGGCCGTCAAATCTTTGGGGGGTGTGATTGGAACCGACTTGGCTGAAAAATAGTGGAGCTAACGGTTAGGAGAAAGATGATGAAGTAAAAATTTGAAAGTAATCAAGACAAAAAATTATGTTTCCGGTTCCATCACTCGGGGAAGCCAGGCCTTGAAGAGAGAAGGCTCGTGGGCAGCAACACAAAGCGCTCATTTCACCCTCGGTCTTTGGTGTCCTCGCCTTTGGTGATCAACAAGAACTTGCCTCGTTTATTGAGCTAATTAACTCCATCCTTGTCCAAAGTTGGAGAAAAATGATCGAAGGTGAAGGAAACCCCAACCTCTTAACTCAAATAGTCGAGGTATTAGACGATCCTCCAGAAACCAGGTCCAATCTGAGCTAAGCACACCTCGTATGTTCGGCAAAAACTATCAACCACTTCATGAATGGGAAGGGTAAATCCTATCGTGAAGGGGTAGGTGTAAACAAAAGAGCTCCCATCAACTATGTCACATGTTCGACTCTCTGGAGCAGGAATACTAATTTGGACCACAGGGCTCCATTTGCAATCTTCTCAAACCAAGCGAATATTGGCTTGAGTGATCAGGCTCGGGGTGTCCCCCACTGGAATGTTTCTTTTTCTCCTGATGTCGGTTTCGGTCTGAATTTGCATCGTAAAGTCGTTGGACAAATCAATCTTCGAGGGGATAACGTCCTCGGGAGTCAATTCTTTCAAATGGGAGTTTTCACCCACGAGGTTTGGGATCTCAGGTCCAACACCACCAGCCTTTGCGGCGATATCTCCTTCTTCACCACCCATCTCACTTATGTTGCCACGATGGGCGGTGGCTTTGAACCGACGGGGAATTAAATCACTGTGGTGCGATGTCGCCTCCATATTGTCATCTAATGGCGGAAGAATATTCAAGGGAATCAGAACATTTACTAGTTCATCACCTATGATCATGGTGGCTTGGCAACCTCAAGAGTCCCTTCTACAGAAAGCCCTGAGGAATTTTGCGCTGAGTGAGTAGTAGATATTTTTGAAAGTTTGGAGAAGTTTTGAGTTAAGGAGAAAGAGAGCAGAATCACTGCAAAAAGAAAAACACTGTTGGTAGGAAGGATGAAAGTGAGGAGGAAGGAGAAAAAGTTGGGCTATTCATAAAGGGAAGAAAGGTCATCCTTACGTTTGTATGGGGAAGGAGGAGTGAAAAGTAGCGTCCAATCAGCAAAGGACGTGTGTGATGGATAGGAATAAGGAGTGACAACTGCTATTTTCGAAATTCATGGCGCACGAGTCGCCACGTCGATCTCCCGCCGATTTATTTCCACCCCTCGAAAAATTCTAACAATTATCCGAGGGGTGAGGGGACTATCTGTATTGGATAAAAATCAACGAGGTTTAAATGACAGGACTCCGAGCTTGGTGAGGTTGAATGCTTTATTTACGAGCTCTCGAAAGCTCATCCTGCTCCCGAGGCCAGTTGCCTCGAGTATGAAATAGAGGATGGCCATAAGCTTTCCCACGAGGCAATAAGCAGACAACCATCACGAGGCATGAGGTTCCCTCCTCGGTGAATATTTTACCCCACAACGAACGAGCTCTCACCTTTTGTAACTGACGACCGTTGCTTATACATTTAATAGGGAGATCATGGGTCTACCACAATCAGAACGTGGGATAATGGCCATAAAGTACGTTTGTTGTTGTTCTTATCCCTGTAGGCTACAAATAGCCATGTAAAACATCGAGAAATATCATAAATACATTTATACTTTGTTTTCAATCTCTGATCACGTTTTCTTTGTTCAATTTCTTGTCTTTTCGTGGCTTTAATACGAATAATTGCTAGTTAACCCGTTATAAATTCGATTTGTTGTCTTAATCTGATTTAGGCCAACACATTTGGTATGGTGTATAAGTCCAAGTAATCTATATATAGAATAATAGAAATTAGTATTGGTTTATACAATGATTGGTTGTCATTTTAAATTTGTATAACTAATCATGGTATTGGTGTATTAAGTTATTCCATCACCAACATAGAATAATTTATCCATGTATAGCTTATACATGGATAAGAATCAAAAGGACAAAAATACCATTATCTTTTTCCTGAAAACTAATGACACATAAATATTCAAGGGTATAATTATAAACTCATTACTTTAAAATTTAAAACTAAACACATATTCTAAATAATATCTTAAACATCCAATTTTCATACAATGAAACAAATATCAAACGAAAAATAATTTCCATATTATAATTCATGTATTACTAATCCCCATATTAATAATCCCTACTATATATATATAACTTGTCTTCCTACCAAATGACACTTTAATGTGATGTAACATGCCCATCAATACTATCCATGCAAACATCTTAGAATAACTATGAAATTTTTTACACTACTGACAGAACAATGAACACGTATCACATGCATCTACTCACTTTCTCAAATAATACTTAGCTTATTTAAAGAGTTTCTTGAATATAAAGACTTTTTAATATAGGTCGTCCTATATCAAAAATATCATTTTTTGTAAGAGTACTTCTACTTTCAACTTGAAATTTTTCGACTCAAGCTCGAATAAGTTGAGACCAAAAGTGGGACCCCTCCACCAGAAGTAAAACCAAAAAAAAAAAAAAAAAGAACTTGTCATGATCTATTGTACTATTCTTATGAATATGTTAAAAAACATTATGTTTCAGTTGTATGATTAGGATTACCTTTATCTCTTGTCTTTTACTAAAAGGAAACAAATTAATTAGTAATTTTTATCCAAAAGAGGGACAAAATTACTGTAATATCTAAGATAACATGGCTACCAATCCTATGCTAACATACATCGCAAAATCACTTATCTGGATGTCAATGACAAAAGTTTAAAACTATGTGACAGATTAGTACTACTATATAAATGTGGTAGAGAGCAGCCTCCGGTAAAGCAGTGAGCTGCATCCGATTACATTCGGATCCACAGGGCTATTTATTGTAAATGACGAATAATAAAGCAATCCTATTGGTGGACAAGTGCGGCTATGGTTGCTCCAGCATAAAAATTTCAGTTACGTTGACGAAGTAACCCCTCTGATAGTGAGTAGAGAAAGCCATGTGGGACGTGGTGGGCCCACATCAGAGAAATGTTAACTTTTAGCTTCCAAATTGAGTAATTTATAAAGTAAAAATTTCGCATAGAGGCATGTTTGGTGCGCGCTAATTGATTTGTAGCCGATAAAAATACAAGTCCCATAACAAAATAATGGGACTTTGAACAAAACTTGTTCAAAGCGCCAATATTTTATACTGGGGATAGTTTACTAAGTTATATATTAAAAAAATAAAATAAAATGCTTAATATAATTAACTTTAAAACATAGATAAATCCAACAAAATGACTTGTAAAGTTGATGGTTACAACGAGAGAATATAATTGGAACTATTATTGAAATTTTATATTACAAATTAAAGCTATAACCATAACAAATTGTCAAATTTACAGGTGTTTATCTAAAGAGTACTTAGTAAAACTGTTTTTGAGTAGAGATGGGTTTTATAGTACTTAAACTGCTTGTACTTAGAAAAACCCATGCTCACTTTTTTAATAGAGATTGGTTTTACAGTACTTAGTAAACTGTTTGTTTTTTAGTTTATTTGCTGAATATATCATTTTTAAATATTATGTATTGGAATAATTTGGTCGAATATGGATGAAATATAAGCAAATGGGTCCATTCATCTGCAGATATGTTTATGATGAGGTTAATCAGATTCAACGATGACAAAAAAAAATTCAAAAAGATTTAGTAAGATTAAAAAAAAATACACTAGAAAATAGTAGATAACAGAAAAATACATAAAAAAAAATCATATGACAGAATTCTTCTTCCTTTTATTTGTCTTCGTGTTGTATATGTTGTGAGCTAAGGGTAGATAGAGAGAAAGAAAGAGGGTTTTAATTTACAAAATCATCAAATTCAGTAGGAATCGTAAGAATCTAGAGATAGACAAAAGAGAGGAAAAGAAGTAATGTATTTTTATGTGAGAAATACGTACAAAGAATCCATGAGAGATATTTGAGGGTTGTTTAGATGGAAGAAACAAGGAGAAGTACTTGAAGTAATTTAATTATTCCAAATAAAACTGCTAATGGGCCCTGTTGTCTACTATCATTCATTATAAACTCAGTTTTTACTTTTGTTTACTCTCTATATGATTCTATGTTTCAAATTTATGTCTTTGTGCATATGTGATTTAATATTGCAATTCACAAAGATATTTTAGCCCTTTGCATGGTCCTTAGGAGTATTTAGACTTTTATATTTAAATACCATTTAGTTTTGTTTACCTAAGTGAAAAAAGGATACATCTATTGTATAAAATTATGACATACTCACAAAATAATCAAGGAGCATGCAATTTATGTGTTGCATGTGTGTAGAAGTTCAAGTATTTGTAGCCAGTGTTGTGCAATATGTAGTAAGATTGCCTTTTCCATGCAATTTCATCTTTGAAGGTCTAATATCTATTATCTTAAAAAAACATCCTTTACAGTTGGTAGAAGTCTCAACTAAAATTATTAAAAAGGTTCGCGCTATAGTATTTATATTTTATCACTTTATGGTGATCGGTGTAGGATTTTCTTGGCGATTTGGCAGGCTTGATTTACCAGAACTTTTGCTTCGAAGAATGCTTTCAAGCTAGGAATTTAAGCACAGGTGTCCAAGTTCTAACAATAAAGAGTTAAATTTTTTTTTCAGGAGTGCCAAAAATTAAACACTACATTGGAGTATCTTACTTATTTAAATCTCCCTCTTGAGCTTGGGCCCGGGTTGGCCCGGGCTCACCACCACTAGTGAATGAATATGCAGCACATCCACGTACTTTCTACTAAAATAGAAGCCCTTTTAAAGAGTTTTCTTCACTATATGGTAAACGTAATATATAGTAATAGTCGAGTGGTCCTTATAAATATGATCCTATACAAAATGTATTTTATTAAACAATAGAGGAGTATTGACTACAAACAAGAAAAATAATTTTGTGAGTTAGGCGTTTGAACAATATCTTATTGAAGTTATAATAAACCAAGCATTTGAATGTCAAAATTATGTCTATACATTATTTTGCTTTGAAAAAGTAAAATATTAATATGATTTCATCTGAAACACTATTAATTATTTTTTATTAAAATAATTGAGCTTCAATTATTTTTAAATATATTTTAGATAAGCATTTAAAGTCGAAGGTCTATCGGACTCTCCTTACATTTCACTTGTAGTATAACATTAACGTACATCTCATCTGAAATATGTTGTTACTGTTAAGTTAGTATTTCAAATTGTATATATTTAGAAATAATTTGACTATGCAAATCTATTTTGTGTTGTCGTTCACACTAAGGAGCATACAAACACAAAAAGGATAAAGAAAAATAATAAACAAATCAAACCTGGCAATTTTTGCATTTTCTTTTCTTTTATGTGACAAAAATAAAGTAAGGTACTAACAAAAAAAAGGATATACTTGTATACTTGTAATAAAAATAAAAGTATAGTCAAAATATGATTATGTAAGAGTGCACCTACTTCAACTACCAGTGCTATAAATAGTAGTACATACATTAAACGTTTTCTTGGAAAACTCAAACAAACGTGTTCAATCCTTATCCCCTTTTTTCTTTTCAACAATCCAACTTGGTTTTGTTGTAACATTCCAGGATTCAATTTTTATTATTCATTCTTTTGATCTAAAAGAAAGATGGAGGGTGTTGATTATTTGGCTGATGAAAGGAAGAAAGCTGAATTTGATGTGAATGATATGAAGATTGTTTGGGCTGGTTCTCGTCATGCTTTTGAAGTTTCAGATCGTATTGCTAAGCTTGTTGCTAATGATCCTGTAATTCACTTTCCTTTTATTGAATTTTTATTGACCCTTCTTGTTAGATCATTTGTAGTACATGTTTGTCGGTGGATTTAATTTTTTTTAATCATGTGTTGTTGTTATTTTGTTTTTATTTGAACTGATGATTTTCTTGAGCCATGGGTCTATCGAAAACAGCTTCTCTACCTCACTCGTGGGAGGAGTAAGGTCTGCATATACCTTAACCGTAGACCCCACTTGTGGGATCATAGTGAGTATCTCGTTGATGATAGAACTGATGATTGTTTTTTGTTTGTTTATTTGGGTGTTTGATGATTTGTTTATTTGCTTTTGTGAATGGAAAATGTGCTAATTCTCTGTGTTTTAACAGAAAAAGTTTTGATTTGATAAATTTTTACCTTTGAGGGAGCTAGTGATGTGTGTTTAACTGATTAACTGACCACCTTCTGGAATTGAATTTTGATCAGACATTATTTGGTTGGCTAAAATTTTATTATAGGTGTGACGAGTCATTGTTTGGTGTGAAAATTGCTCAGAGATTGTGAGGAAAAAAGTTTTGCTCCAGGATTTTTTTTAGTAAGGACTAGTATTTGAATAAATGCTAACATGGAATTGATTTGTAGGATGGTTTAGTCGATAAAAGGCTTTTGCTTTACACCTGCAACTTTGTTCTTAGTCTTTCTTTTACCTTTTTTGGGGGGTTTTTTTTATCTTTTAAATATTGGAATCTATGCCACTTCATGGTTTAGGAGAGCCTGGTTTGGGTGTGGAGGTTAGGGGGTTGTCTGATGCATCCTGTTGGTTGTTTCGATGAACGAAGGTTGTGATACTGGAAAGCTACTTTTTTTCTATCAGTCAAAGCAACTGTGCTTTAATGCTCATTTCAATGTGGGTTCAAAATGCTCATGTCGATGTGATTGGAAAGAGAGTTTCCATTTTGATAAGTACATTTTAATGTAACTTGTGCATATAATTCATCCCATGACTATTTTCAACAGCAACAATATACCCAGTGTCATCCCACAAGTAGGGTCCGGGGAGGGTGAAATGTATGCAGACTTAACCCCCACTAAGGCGGAGAGGCTGTTTTCGATGGACCCTCGGCTAGAAAACATTTTAATAACATTTGAAAACAAACAAAATATTTTGAAAACATGATAGAAGACTAACAAGGTAAGGTAAGAAACACCATGATAGCTCACATAACAACTACAACAACCAGAGCAAACAGAATATACCAATAGCAAAAAGGACTCGGGACAAGATAAAACTACTATGTATAAGAATAATAAAGCTAAAATGTCAACAACAAATCACCTTCTACCCTAATCCTCGACCTCCATGCTTTCCTATCAAGGGTCATGTCCTCAGTAATCTGGAGATGAGCCATATTTTGTCGAATCACGTCGCCCCAATTCTTCTTCAATCCCGTGACTATTTTGGGGTTGAAAATTGATCAAAATCCATTTGCTTGCATAATTTTTGAATGACATGGTTTTGGAAGTAAAGAGCAGGAAGAAATTGTGTTGTTTGGGGATTGTCGTTTATTGGGAATGAGGGGGATGTTTTGACGGAGCTGTCTTGCTTGACCATGTTATTTGTTTATGCCCTTTTTCTATTTTCTTGTGTGTAATCTTTACCGAGTGGCATTGTGGATATAGGGCTTCAGTAAGGAGGGCAGAACCATGCTTCCTAGGAAAGAGCTATTTAAGAACACGCTAAGGAAGGCGGCTTATGCATGGAAGCGGATCATCGAGCTTCGTCTTTCTGGTATGACTTCATTTTAGTTTTTTTAATCTTGTTCATATGTGTTCTGCCTAAGAGGAGCATCTAAAAGTTTTCACTGTTTGCTGATTACCTTGAATTTTCATCTCTGCAGAAGAAGAAGCAGCTAAGTTAAGGCATTTCGTAGATGAACCTGCTTTTACTGATCTTCATTGGGTAACCACTTCTTTTGACTTTTTCTCTTGCCTATGCTAAGTTGTTGCTACACCATTTCCTTGCATTCAGTATATACATGCATAATGTACTTCAAAACAACAATAACAACAACATACCCAGTATGATCTCACAAGTGGCATTCAGTATATACATGCATAATGCACTTGAAGATAAAAAAGAAACATTAAGCTTAAGTTATTGCATTTGCATTAGTCTTTTCCCCTTCTTTTTCCAATTGCTTGAAATGCTAGGACAATGGCTTACCTGCCAATATTTTCCTCCATTAGGGAATGTTTGTACCAGCAATAAAAGGGCAGGGCACAGAGGAACAGCAGAAAAAGTGGTTGCCGTTGGCCTACAAGATGCAAATTATTGGCTGCTATGCTCAAACTGAACTTGGACATGGGTCCAATGTGCAAGGCCTTGAGACCACTGCCACATTTGATCCTCAAACGGATGAATTTGTCATTCATAGTCCAACATTGACGTCAAGCAAGGTGAGAATGGGTCAACCTCGTTCTTCCATATTTCCTTTTGCAAACAATTTTCCATCTTGAGCATTTAGAGTGATGCTCAAAATGTATGATACTCTATTATGCAAGATGTTCCTCCTATGCTACATCTTGACCTGCTGCTCGCTTTTTTGTCAGCTTGATATGCTATCTGAAATGGTTTTATTATCTCTATTTAATTGCTGGCCTTACCTGCACTCTTTCATTCATTAAGAATTAGTAAAGTTTCCTGATCTGTGGCTTTTTACAACTTCGAGCAGTGGTGGCCTGGTGGATTGGGAAAAATCTCTACACATGCTGTTGTCTATGCTCGTCTTATAACAGATGGTAAAGACTATGGGGTTAATGGTAAGTCCGTGATTTTTCATGTCACAAAATGGTGTAGTGCACATCAAATTTTCAGGAAAGATGCACTTACGTTTTATTGACTACTCATATTTTAGGTTTTATTGTCCAACTACGGAACTTGGAGGACCACAAACCTCTTCCTGGCATTACTGTTGGAGATATTGGAATGAAATTTGGAAATGGGGCATACAATACCATGGATAATGGGGTTTTAAGATTTGATCATGTGCGTATTCCAAGAGATCAAATGTTGATGAGGTTTGTAGTTTTCCTTCTTCTGGTATTCAAGTTAGTGATAAAGCTCTCTTCCTCCTCCCTTTTTAGGAATTTAAGATACACTCCTTGTTCACACCGTTTTTTTTTTTTAAAAAAGAAAATCTTTTTTATTTTTTTTTCTTTTATCTTTTTAAAATATTTCCAGTTCATAGTTTGAGCTCTTTGTGTTTAAGTAGTCTTAGAAGTGGCAACTCTGGCAGGGTTGCATGGAGTGAGAAATGTATTAGGAAATTTAAGAATTTCTGGGCTTGTAGCCGAACCGAGAACCAAGTCTCTCTTCTGTTTCAATGATTTTGAGATCATAGTCGTTGGCTCATTAATGTTATACAAACGTGGTAGTTATTATATTTGCTTCTAAAATTTTCAGGGTCTCACAAGTTACAAAGGAAGGAAAATATGTCCAATCTGATGTTCCTAGGCAACTTCTTTATGGGACCATGGTATATGTTCGGCAAACAATTGTAGCAGATGCTTCAAGTGCTCTGTCTCGGGCTGTATGCATTGCTACCAGATACAGTGCCGTTCGTAGACAATTTGGTTCTCAGAATGGTGGACAAGAAACTCAGGTAATTTTGGAAGCAATTCCCGTCAGAGTAAAGTAATGGTCATTTGTTATGCCTGGGTTATGATCATTGATTCATTGCATGCCATTTTATAGCATACTCATATTGGTGTCATTCTTGCATTGTGGTGCAAATAGAAGGGGACATTTCTAGTAAGATTTTTTATTATATAATGTACATTTATCGATCTAAAATGTTTTGTGTATCATGCAATGCATTTGCTTATTCAAAAGTGAAATCCATACAAAACAACTTCCTATCTCAATGCTGCTAATGGTGGCCACTGGCCAGCACAATCCAGCATCTGTACCAATGGCAATCTCTTGTCTCATCATTGTTTGAATGAGTGCGAGTTTTGACACTGCCTGTTGATTAATTAGGGGGAGGTGGTGGTGGGTGGGAAGACTTGCACGGTCATATTTCCGTTAGCCATGTAAATATTAGCCTTTAATCCTTACAAAAATCCCCAATTCCCAGCCTATGTTGGATTAGATGCCCAAAAGAGATAATTACCATGCCTTTCACAATTACCTCTGGTAATATCTTGAAAAATCTAAATTGCCAAGGACTGGGAAATATAATGAATAATCATATTAATCTGTGGTAGAAAGTCAACGAGATCCTGCAGGGCTGCAGTTTAAACAGGACTGAGATTTGGAAAAGTGAACATAAGATTCTTCTGGGAACTTTTTATGTGATGATGATCAATTAAAACTATGCATATCTTTGGGCTGACTTAAATCATTAGACAGATGGAAAGCATTTCCCAGAATAGCCAGTCTCTCTGCTCCAGTATTTTTGGACTTTGTAGACAACAAGAATTTGCAATACTTGGGAATCATATGCTTAAATAACCATAGTTATTAGACCTTTGTGGCTCGGACGAAAGAATTTTTCTGCAAACTGAGCTTGATGAGACTTTTTGCACATAAAGAGTACAAATTTGCGTGCCGTGTGCTTCATAGTACTTAGCACAATCGTTTCCCTTTCAAGTTGATATTGTCAGGTGCCTGCATATTGTCATCATTTGTCAGCCTGAGAGTTGTGATTAATGCTCCTTATATGCTTTTTATGCAGGTCATTGACTACAAAACTCAGCAAAACAGGCTCTTCCCCTTGTTGGCTTCTGCATATGCCTTCAGATTTGTTGGTGAGTGGCTGAAATGGTTGTACACGGATGTAACCCAAAGACTGCAAGCAAATGATTTCTCAACCTTGCCTGAGGCGCACGCATGTACTGCAGGGTTAAAGTCTTTGACGACCACTGCCACTGCTGTAAGTAGTGACAACTTTACAATCAGTCATTATAATTCAAAGTCTTTTACATGTGTCATTTGTTTAGATAATAAGGAAGATGTTAGTTTCTGTTATATGCATGAGAGGAGAATATAACCGGAAAAATATATGGCTGAAAACGTCAGTAGGTTTTTCGGAGTTGTTTTTGGGGTACAGGACTATACTGGTTTTCTTTAATTGGCTCTGGCTTATAAACAGTCAAGTTTCTCTTGAATGTACCTTGGGAAATTTTAAGTTGGATATGCTCCTCTCTTGAGATTCAAGAAAAACTATTACCTGATTTTTAGAAAATAAAAAAACTCTTCTCCAACTAGTTTGATTTGGATCCACTGTCACACCATTCAACATAACATTCTGCTTGCCTGATTGCATTTTCTTCCCAGGACGGGATTGAAGAATGCAGAAAGTTATGTGGAGGTCATGGTTATCTTTGTAGCAGTGGGCTTCCAGAATTATTTGCCGTTTATGTTCCTGCCTGTACATACGAAGGAGATAACACGGTCCTGCTACTACAGGTAAACTGGTAAACTAACTTTTGTATGAAGTTTGACGTACCAATTCTGAGTTCTTGTTTGCTTCCACTCATCCAAAAGAAAAGAAAAAAGTTTTGTTTGCTTTATTTTCTATTCCATATTTTTTAAGTGCTATAAGCTAATAAGTCTTGGTTCTGGATTTCAATGCTCCTAGTTAATTCTGTTCATAAAATAAGAGAACCATCAGAGAGAAGTATTGAGGAATTTTGGAAAATGTAGAACTTTTGCTACATATAATTTAGAAGTTATAGATATTCTATAACTTAGTTCTAGTACCTCCTCGATACTAGTATTGATAAAGCCTACAACACTTTCAAATAGATATTCTATAATTGATCATTGGTTGGAATTAGAAAGTGTGCAGACTCTGAACCAAATACATTCTGTCGCTTTAAGAAAACAGAAATCAATTGTAACCAAAAAAAAAAAAAAAGAGAGATCATTTTGTAACAGAGATAAGATAATCTTTTTTTTTTGGATGAAGGAAGTGGGTAAGAACGAGTTGTCAATAGCAGGCTAATTTTCCTGAAAGTTAGTGGATGAAGTAGAAATGTTTAGAGAATCAGTGGTTGAGCATGTAAGGTAAACATGGGATTGGTCGTGGCATCAATATGGTGATTTTGTTGGGGGTGTAGCCCTTACTTAAGCAAGTCTCATACTTGTGAGCTAAGTTGCTTGGATACGGGTGCGGGTGTTCAACACGGGTGCGGATCTAGAGGTTGGATCCGTCGAGATCTAAATTCTAAGATTCGGGGATATGGATCTTGGTACGGATACGGGTGCGAGATTCAGCTAAATGTTGGCCTACACTTTTTGTTGGCCTTAAGAAACATTTCTCCTTTTGAACTCTTGTTGAGGTAACATAGGAAGTTATTATGTGAGGTAAATTCTTCAAACTTACTCTAGCTTTGGTTTTAATTTGGGGAATCAAATTATATCTTGTCTAGAATTTTTCCGTCGATTGTGGTCAAAGTACCCCAAGACGTTTAACCAGATCCGCTACGTATCCCACACCCACATCCACACCCACACCCACACCCATACTAGTGTTGTGTCGACATGGGTGCGGCACCGAAAGTGCCGTGTCCGAGCAACTTAGCTTGTGAGCACTTGATTGTAAAGGTGTATGTTTACAGTAGCAAAGGGCCAAAGGATAGGGGTAGAAGTGCCAGAAAAGTAAGAGTAATCCTTATTTGGTGTACAGAAGTTAGCTGGCTCAGAAGATGCTTTCAGAATAATAGTTTTACTGCTCCTTATTTTGGGAAACTCAAGGCAATGTTGTTAAACTTTGTATCACTGTGATCCAACTATCTTAGTTATGTGACAGTCTAGAATCCTGCTGTATGGCTGTGACTGGTCTATTTGTTCACCGTTATCGAATTATCTTAGTTATGGGGTCTTTTTTTAAATGTTTGTTATAAGGTCTTATTATATGTTGTGGTTCATGTAGGTTGCAAGGTTTCTTATGAAGACCGTTTCACAGCTGGGCTCCGGAAAGAAGCCAGTGGGTACCATAGGTTATATGGGAAGAATTGAACACTTGATGCAATGCCGTTCTGATGTGAAACAAGGTAAAACCCTTTTGCTGCTGATCCTTCGTTGTTATAGTTACAGTTCATTCTGAAAGTACTTACTATAGTATCAGTTGCCTTAGTAAAGGATCTGCTTGTGATATTTGTATGTGTTTATCTTTTTAAGTTTCTCATACTTACTTGCATAACATCATTTCTGTAAGGAGGCCTGTTGGTTTGCCCTTCGAATAGCCTCCTATATCTTCTGATGTACACAAAGTAGAGTGCTGATTGTGGTTACTTTCCGTCTCCTACAGCGAAGGACTGGTTGAAACCTAGTGCAATAGTGGAAGCATTTGAAGCAAGGGCTGCCAGAATGTCTGTTGCTTGTGCTCAGAATCTCAGCAAGTTTGATAATCCAGAAGAAGGTCCTCACTTTCAACTCTAGGATCTTTCTTTTTTCAGTTTGATTATTCACTATGTTGAAGCTTCTGCTACTAATGTTTAATTTAACGTCTGATAGGTGATATCCGTGTTTATTCTTTTCACAACCAAAGTTAAGTTTCTAATTTTCTTGTTTTTCCTCCTTTCTTTAGGCTTTGCAGAACTCGCAGCTGATTTAGTTGAAGCAGCACTTGCTCATTGCCAATTGATTGTCGTCTCCAAGTAAGATTTTTACTACATTCTCTTCTAGCAACAAACCAAACAGTACCATGGGCATCATGGCCCTACAGACAGATTCGTTCTTCATAAGTCTATAATCATGGACTATCCAACTAGAGAGATTGCAGAATTCACTGTGTTAACCATTAGGTTGTCACTGTGCGCTGATTTGACCAACTAGTCTGCTTTTCAGCAATGTAGTCACTCTGTCTTGCTGAAAATGGGATATCATTGATAAGAGGGAGGCTTAATTAGTCTTGTAATGGATGAATTTTATCTTCTTTACGCTTCTCGGTATTGAAAATTTACCAGGATCTGATTTAGAATGTTGCAGAATGTATTAGACCTTTGTTTATTAATATGAATTTCATCTCATTGAAGGTTTATTGAGAAGTTGCAACAAGACATTTCTGGGAAAGGGGTTAAGCAACAGCTGGAGGTGCTTTGCGGCATCTATGCACTCTTCCTTCTTCACAAACATCAAGGAGATTTTCTTGGGACTGCCTATATCACCTCAAAGCAGGCAGCACTTGTTAATGAGCAACTCAGAGCCTTGTATTCCCAGGTTCGTCTCGTTGAACTTGCTTTCTGTCATTTCTGCTTAGGGCCGCGGTGAAGCTGTTTTCACTGATCCATTCCTTCTTTAATATCTCAGCTTCGTCCAAATGCTATTTCGCTGGTTGATGCATTTAACTATACTGATCACTACCTTGATTCAATTCTTGGACGATATGATGGAAACGTGTACCCGAAACTGTACGAGGCTGCATGGAAGGATCCTCTGAATGAATCAGATGTACCCGATGGCTTCCATGAATATGTTAGGCCATTACTCAAGCAGCAACTGAGAACTGCTAGACTGTAAAGTAAGAGGTGCTCCAAAATAGACACACATAAAAAACTGTTGTATTGTGCTGCGCCAATAAACTAAAATGTGAAATACCATTTCCTTTTGGATGATAGCATCCTTCATGACTACAGCGTGGTGATTCAGTAGCAGTAGATTTTGTTTAAATAAAGATTATTGAACTCTTGAGAGGAATTGTAATGTATGCTTTAGAGCCTGTTTGGGTGGGCTTATAAGCAGCTTACTTTAGTAGCTTATAAGTTAGGAAATCCTTACTTCTCACTTTTGGCTTTTTGAAGCACATAAAGGCTTATAAGCTCATAAATTTCTAAGTTACCAAAAATTTATTAGTGGACTTATAAGCCACTTTTAAGCTCACCCAAACGGGCTTTTAGTATTCTGTCTTCCCTGAATTATGAAGAAGATTGTTTAATTATTTGTCTCGAACTGAGTTCCCTGGTATTTGGAGCTTTGCTATTCATCAACCATGCTAGTCGAGGAAAAAATAGTTTTGAGAAAAAGAAAAAACTAGTATGTGCCTTGGCAAATTATCTATTCTACTGTATTACGCCAGCAAGCCTTTGAAGAGATTTGATAGGTCGTTGGACAAGTATCTTAAATGTGTTCAATACTAGGTAATCTAGCAAATTTGCACGATTAGAACTTATATTAGACTTTATATTGATTATTGTTACGTAAACTAATAACATGAAACTTCGTTTTGGTCAAAGAAAATTGAGGGCAGATTGGCACATCTGATTTAGGCCCACTTTTATAAGTAATAGGAAAATTTACGCCACATGACTATCTTAATAGCTTAATTACAAAACATAACGATACTTTTTGAATATTTACAATACATAACGATACTTTTCCCTAATTACCCCATGTAGCAATTTTATCATTTCCCTCCTCTCAAACATTAAACCCTAATTTCCTCTCTTCTCTCTCCTGCTCTCCCTCCTCCACCATCCCCCACCCATCGCCGCCCCTCCCCCTTCCCCTCTCTCGTTGTTCCTCACCGGGATCTGCTCTCCCCCGTCTCTGTAGCGGCGCTGCCGCCGCCGCAGTGCAGCGGCGCTGCTCCTCGCGGCGCCGCTGCTGCACTGTGGTGGCAGGCAGCCCCGATACGTGTGTTTTTGGTGGTTTTCCGGTGAGCTTTTTTCGATCTGCTCTCTTTCTCTTTTTTTTTTCTTTTTTCCTTTTTGTATGTGTATATATACGTATGTTTATGTATATATTTGTATTTTGTATATATATTTTCAGATCTACTTCATTTTCTTCTTTTTTCTTTTTGTTTTTTGATTTTGTATGTGTATTTATTTGTATATACATGTATACAATTTTTGTATTTATGTGTATGTGCATGTTTTGGTGTATAAATACATTAAAAAAATTTTGAATAACTAATTGTGTTTATTTTGTATATTGTCGTATGTTTGTGTATTTTTTGTAGTTTCAACTGTATGTTTGGCAACACTTTGATTATGTATTTTTGTATATTTTGTATATAGTGTATGTCTTGTATTTTGTGGTTCAAATAATTGTATATTTTGTATTTTCTAGATTATGTATGTGTATGTGTTTTCATTTTGTGTTTTTTTGTATGTTAGAAGCTTTTTTCCAGATTTATAAAAAAAAAAAAAGTTTTTCCGGTGACCTGCCGCCAGTGGCCGGCGGCGATGCTATTACTGCTCAGCTGGTGTGGGAGACCTTCATTTGTAGGTTTTTGTTGAAATTTGTATATAGAATGTGAAAAAACTATTGTGATATTTTGTAAAGTTATAAAGTATTGCTATTTTTTGTAAATATGGTGTTAGGGTTGTATATTTGTGTAAATCTTCCTAAGTAATAATGGCAGTAACACTAGGCTGAATTGAACAAATATGACACGATAAGCAACGGTTTGCATCTTTGGCCTCAATAACAGTAGTTTAGCAATACTACCCTCCATTAGTTTAATGAAACTTATTCCGGACGAAAATACTCTTCAAAACTAATAAAAAGACCCACACTATCCTCCTCTTCCTTTTCTCCATTCAAACAATCTCTAAACCCTAAAAAACCTACAACTTTTACATATTCCTCAATTGAAACGAAGATTCAAGGTTAGATTCCTTCAAATTCCTACCGAGTCTTACTAAATGTTGCATTAAATTCTACATAATTTTGTTTAACTTATATTTAGTTTTGCTTAAAATTCTGTATAACTACATATTACTTGAACGAACTATGAATTTTGTTCATAATAATCCAAAAAACTTGTCGTATGGGCAGCAAATGACATTAGATCGATATTTAAGCAGTGAAAATATGAACTGCAAGTTGCTCATTGCTCTAGTGCAATAGGCAACTTACTGGGCAGCTTGTAGAGAAAGTCTCTGCAAGTCTTGGCTATTGCCAAGCGTTTAAGCTTTGGTGCAATGCACAACTTGCATAGCAAGTCTCTGCAAGTCTTACTAATATTCAAGACTTTAAGCTTAGCTGCAATGGGCATCTTTGCAAGTCATGACAATAGCCAATACTTTAAGCTCGGGTGCAATGGGAAACTTGCAGAGACTTATTGCAGAGAAAGTCTCTGCAAGTCTTAGAAATAGCCAAAAATTTAAGCTCTGTGCAATGGGCAACTTGCAGAGAAAGTCTCTGCCAGTCTTGGCAAAGCCAAGACTTTAAGCTCTGGTGCAATGGGCAATTTACAGAGAAAGTATCTCCAAGTCTTGGCTATTGCCAAGCGTTTAAGCTCCGGCGCAATGGGCAACTTGTAGAGAAAGTCTTTGCAAGTCTTACTAATAGCCATGACTTTAAGCTTTGCTGCAATGGGCAACTTGCCGAGAAAGTCCATGTAAGTCTTGGCAATAGCCAATACTTGAAGCTCTGGTGCAATAGACAACTTGCAGAGAAAGTATCTGCAAATCTTGACAATAGCCAAGAGTTTAAGCTCTGTGTAATGGGCAACTTGCAGAGAAAGTATCTGCAAGTCTTGACAATAGCCAAGAGTTTAAGCTCTGTGTAATTGGCAATTTGTAGAGAAAGTCTCTGGAAGTCTTGGCAGTCTTGACAATAGCCAATACTTTAAGATCTGGCCAAACAAGGCAAAAGTTTACCCAACATTCCTTTCCTATATACCAAGATCCTGCTTCTATCTTGGTGATCTATCCATCAAAATCTGAGCATATTATTCATCTTCATTATGTGAAGGATTAGTACTATGGCAACAAATTGCATATACATCGCTTACACCGGAAAATGGGATGCAAGCAATAAATATATGAACCATGACATTGATACTTGTGAAAGATGGTATTACCTACCAGGCATTTGAAAATTAAAATTTTAATGCTCTAAGCATCAGCAGTGATGAGAGTGAAGCAAAGATATGGTTTGATACCAATCTGGAAACGTGCAAGGGCATGATCATAGCAAACGATCAAGAACTTATCACTTGCATTTATTTGCTGAAGAATTATGAGAATTTCAGAAAATCCCATGTCATAGTAGAAACTGTTAAAATGAATAACTCGTCATCAAATAACAGCAGAGCCGCCAACACAAGGGAATTCGTTGTGAATGAAGCAAACCATAGCATTGTATTGTGTTAATAAGAAGGGCAATTGATTGACTTTACAAGAAGAAGTTACCCCATAATTTATTTTAGTTACTCTTATGAACTTGAACTTAAATTATTTAACCGTACTTATTATTTGCACTATTAATGAACTTTATGTCAAAAAAAAAGATTGTGTTTCACTTTTTATTAACCCACTTAAACTCATAACAACTCATAACCACTTAGCCTCGACCTCTTGGCAAGCGGCCAACACTTTCCTCAATCCCTCCCCCTTTCTCCGGGCTAAATTGCCTTGAAGTCTTGGCAGGGTAACATTTTCCCTCGAAGTCTACCTTCTCTAAATCCAACAATTGCCCTGAGTTCTTGGCAAACAGACAACACTTTCCTGGACCCCCTCCCTCTTCTCCAAGCCAACATCTCATCAAGTGTTGGCAGGGCAACGTTTGCCCTCGAACCCTTCAATCGAACCTCCAACTGCGACCGCAAGACTAGGCAAAAGGGTAGTACTCTCCTCACCCAAACCCCCACTCCATCGCACATCTAACTTGCCTTGAAGTCTTGGCAAAATCAACATTTGCATTCAACCACTTCCTTACCAACTAAATGACATTTTTACGCTTTGTAAACGAAAATACAGAATAGCCTAAGTGAATGAAAGAACAAAGAAAGTATTCTGCAGCACTAACAAACAATTAAAGCAATCATACATATAAAACAAGACACTATTCATTAACCAAGATATTAAGAGTTACAAGAATACACATTATACCATTAGGTTCTTGCACATATTCATACATTCTAAATGATGTTTGGCATTTTATGCCAATATTTCCTTAATATTTCCGCATGTTTGAGCTTGTTATTCGCTCGTTTTATAGTTTATGAATGTGGTTTTGCACTAATTTGATGTCGTGCGTGTGTAGGTTGTTACGCAGTGCATTTTTAGCTTTTAGGAGCGTGATTGAGCAAGGAATGATTGGAAATTGATTGTAGGTTGGATTGAGCACACGAGGGCACGACACGAGGCGAGATTTCGGACCAAGGAGCAAGCAGAACGGCTGGGCGCGGTAGCCTCCGCGGCGCGCCAGTTATGGCGCCCAGTGCCTGGCACGGTTCTCCACGGGGCGCGCCCCTAAGGCGCTCAACTTTCGACGTCTTTTGGTTGTTGTAGTGCGATCGTGGGCGCGGGGCGCCCGTTATAGCGCCCCTGGAGCGGATTTTTACTTCCTATTTCGTCTAGGCTTAGGTCTAACTTATTACCAGGCCTTGGTAAACCTTATAAATACTATTTTACTTAGTTTTTGAGAGGAGTTCATACTTTGGAGCAATTTGAGAGCACCATACTTCATTGAACAAGGGTTTATTCCTAATCTTTCATCTATTACATCAATTACATCATTATTTCATCAATTCATTGCCTTGTGATTATGAATATGCGTGGCTAAATATTACGTTCTAGGGTTAGAGTATTACATGAAAGTTGATGTTTGAAGATTGATTTCCATCAATTGAATCCCATAACGGGTTGCTTATTCTTTCTTGATTTCACTTGCTTGATTATTAGAGCTCGATAATTATGCATTATCTATGATTTTTATATTGAACGCGAAAGAGGGAATTTAATTACGTAATAAGAAAGAATAGAACTAGTTTGTGAACCCGGGCATCGGGGAACCAATTCGTGAGTAGGATAGACATATACTTGTTCGCCTAGTTTAACTCATTACAGAATTCGTTAATGCGTGCATGTGATTTAACCCATAGACATATAGGGATTGAAGTAGCTTGCATAGACTGTGAAGAACTGAAAGGTTTTCACAGTTACATTTACTCTGTCAGTTAGTAACCCGGGATTTAAGAAGTGGAATCAATTGGATAACTCAACTGGATTGTTCGTAACTCTGACCCTGGACCGTCCTCTTAATATTGTTAACAACCAAAGTTTGCACCATTGCTTGACCACACTCCTAGCACTTTAATTACTGCTTTTTAGTTACTAAAACTCTCACCATCAAAGAAAAAGATCCCTGAATAGTTTGTTTAGAAATTGTTTGTTAAGTATTAGTCTGCATAGTCCTCGTGGGAACGATACTCGATTTATCACTTTATTACTTGTCGACCACGTATACTTGCGTGTGCGTTTGGGAGCAACAAGTTTTTGGCGCCGTTGCCGGGGACTAATTACTGACTAAATTCCTTTTGAACGATTACTTAATTTCTATTCAGGTTTAATTTTTTGTTGAGTTTCTTGTGCTATTTCAGGCTACAGGTTTTGCATGCAAAGGAATAGAAAGGACGAACCACTCGCACCTTTTGATCCCGAGCCTGAAAGAACCTTGAGAAGGGTAAGAAGAGAGGCGAGAGATCGAAAAGCACTAGCAATCGTACTTGCTTCTTTACCTATTGAAATGGCAGAAGAACAAGCAGTAGCAGTGCGAGATGTTGCTCTTCCCAGCCTGGGGGGAGTAGCGTCAAGTATTGTGAAGCCCGCTATTACCGGGCACTTTGAGATCAAGCCCGGCATGATTCAGTTGCTGCATGTGACGGGGCAATATGCTGGATTACTTCATGAGGATCCGCAGCAACACATTCAGAATTTCCTGGAGATCAGTGATACTTATACACCATCGGAGGTTCCTACTGATTATGTTCGCTTGACTTTGTTCCCGTTTTCACTGATTGGGGCAGCAAGGAAGTGGTTAAAGGCTGAAAAGCCTGGGTCTATCACTACTTGAGAAGATTTGGCTAAGAAGTTCCTGGCTAAATTTTATCCGTCTGCCAAGACAGCCCGGCTGAGGAGTGAAATTATGTCCTTCAGACAGTTAGAAGGAGAATCTTTGTATTCAGCCTGGGAACGATTTAAAGCTCTATTGAGAGATTGTCCACGCCACAACCAATCCAATGAGGTTATTGCACACACTTTTGTTGAGGGGTTGAATGCACACACTAAGATCGTGTTAGATGCTGCTGCTGGAGGTCAAGTACTGGCCTTAAATTTTGATCAGATTTATCATTTACTTGACAAGTTTTCGCAGAGCAATCCTGATTGGCAGGGTGTTGGTAGAGCCACTGCGCAAAAATCTGCTGGGATACTTCAATTGGATGCAGTTTCAGAGCTAAGGGCGAAAATGGATGCTATTTCCAATCAAATCAGCAAGCTAACTCTGCCGCAGACTCAACAACCAGCAGCTCCAGTGCAACAACTTCAAGTCTTTTGTGAGGTTTGTGGAGAGGATCATGCTACTGACGTCTGTCCATCTAATCCAGAGTCAGTATATTATGTGGGTAATCAGAACAGGTCACAGGGTCAGAATCGCAACCAATATGGTAATAGCTATAACACTGGTTGGCGTAATCATCCTAATTTTTCTTGGAGGGATAATCGTGAGCAGCTTCAAGGCAACGAGAAACCCCAAAATAATTTTCAAAATGCACCACAGCAAGGGTCACAGTCGCAGACTCAGCCATAACAGTCTAATGCAGTTGAGGATATGCTTAGGAAAATTCTTGCAGGGCAGCAAAAGCTCATGGATGATTCAGCAGCTCATGCACAAACAATTAAAGATTTGAGCAATGCGCAGAAAGATCTTGAGAGACAATTGGGGCAGCTAGCTGGAGCACAAAATAATAGACCTCGGGGTGCTTTACCGAGTGATACAGAGAAGAATCCTAAAGAATTTGTGCAAGCAGTTACTTTGAGGAATGGAAGAGCTCTGGAAGAAGTACCTCCAAAGCCAAAGAAGCCTGTTGGTGAGTTAGAGCCCAATGCTGATAGGGAAGTGGAGAAAGAAGCAGAGAAAGTGATAGCAAAGTAGCCCGAGTCTGCTATTGTGAGACCACCACCACCTTTCCCTCAGAGACTTCAGAAGCAGAAAGTTGATGCAGCATGCAAGAAATTCTTGGAGATATTGAGTCAGATTCAGGTAAATATTCCTTTGGTGGAGCTTTTGCGGGATGTTCCCAAATATGCTAAATACATCAAGGACATTGTTGCTAACAAGAGAAGACTGACTGAGTTTGAGACAGTTGCACTCACTGAGGAGTGTAGTTCCAGAGTTAGAAGCAAACTTCCTCAGAATTTGAAGGATCCTGGCAGTTTTACTATTCCCTTGAAAATTGGGGAACATGAGGTTGGTCGAGCTTTATGTGATTTGGGTGCTAGTGTGAATTTGATGCCTTCATCAGTTTTCAGGAAGCTAGGCCTGGTGAACCACGACCAACTACTGTGACTCTGCAGCTGGCTGATAGATCATTGACATGCCCCGAGGGGATTATTGAGGATGTGCTTGTACAAGTGGGTCAGTTTATATTGCCTGTTGATTTTATTATTCTTGATTATGAAGCTGATCCTGAGGTTCCTCTCATATTGGGAAGAGGATTTTTAGCTACTGATGATGTTGTTATTAGAGTTAGAGCTGGAAAGATGATAATGAAGGTAAATGGGGAAGAAGCTGTGTTTAATGTGTTCAGAGCTACCCAGCTTCCTTCTCATTATGAAGAGTTGTCCATGGTAAAAGTGATAGATGATGAATTGACTACTGATGAGAGGATAGATGATGAATTGACTACTGATGAGAGGTCATTCTTGGCTTCTAATGTTGATTCTTTGGAAAGGGCACTCTTATGTGATGATGATGATATCCTGAAGAATGATGACATTGAAGAATATTTGGAGGTTCTTAATATGCAGAGTAGATTCATCCCAGGGTGGAAGAAATTTGAGGAGCTTGATATATCGTTGACCTTAACTCCTGCTAAACCATCTATTGAGAAGGCTCCTACTCTTGAGCTCAAACCTTTACCTTCACATTTGCGTTATGCTTATTTGGGTGAAGGTAATACTTTGCCCGTGATTCTTTCTTCTTTGTTGTCTGATGTGCAGGTTGAAAAGGTGTTGAGGGTATTGCGAGAGCGCAAGAGAGCTATTGGCTGGACTATTTATGATATTAGAGGGATTAGTCCTTCTTTCTGCATGCATAAAATTCTCTTGGAAGAAGACCATAAGCCATCTATAGAGCAGCAGAGGAGGCTAAATCCAATCATGAAGGAGGTGGTGAAGAAAGAAGTTATCAAGTGGCTGGATGCTGGTATTATTTTTCCTATCTCTGACAGCAAGTGGGTGAGTCCAGTGCAATGTGTTCCAAAGAAGGGGGCATGACAGTGGTGAAGAATGAGCATAATGAGTTGATTCCTACAAGAACAGTTACAGGGTGGAGAATTTGCATTGATTATAGGAAGCTGAACAAGGCCACCAGGAAAGATCACTTCCCACTCCCTTTTATTGATCAGATGCTGGATAGACTTGCAGGGCACGAGTATTACTGTTTCTTGGATGGGTATTCGGGCTACAATCAAATTGTGATAGCTCCTGAAGATCAAGAGAAGACTACTTTTACGTGTCCATATGGCACCTATGCATTTAGGAGGATGCCATTTGGGTTATGTAATGCCCCGGGGACTTTTCAGCGGTGCATGATGGCTATTTTCACCGACATGGTGGAAAAATTTGTGGAGGTATTCATGGATGATTTCTCAGTGGTTGGTGACTCTTTTGATGAATGTTTGAAAAATCTTGATGCTGTGCTGAGCCGTTGTGAAGAAACAAATCTGGTGCTGAATAGGGAAAAATGTCACTTTATGGTTCAAGAAGGCATAGTACTTGGGCACAAGGTATCAAAGCAAGGGATCGAGGTTGATAAAGCGAAGATTGAGGCTATTGAGAAATTACCACCACCTATCTCTGTTAAGGGGGTGCGTAGTTTCTTGGGACATGCAGGGTTCTACAGACGTTTCATAAAGGACTTCTCCAAAATTTCCACTCCCTTGTGCAAATTGTTAGAGAAGGATGTGAAATTTGTGTTCAATGATGCTTGTCTAAAGGCATTTGACGAGTTGAAGAAAAGGTTGGTGACCGCACCAATCATCATTGCTCCTGATTGGTCTTTGCCATTTGAACTGATGTGTGATGCGAGTGATAATGCTATTGGGGCTGTTCTAGGCCAAAGAATTGGAAGAATCTTTCACTCCATCTATTATGCAAGCAAGACGCTTGACGCAGCCCAGTCTAACTATACCACCACTGAGAAGGAGTTGCTAGCCGTAGTGTATGCTTTTGATAAATTCAGATCTTATTTGGTTGGCACTCGTGTTGTTGTCTACACTGATCATACCGCAATCCGGTATTTGTTTGAAAAGAAGGACTCCAAGCCTAGACTCATTAGATGGGTTCTCCTATTGCAAGAGTTTGATGTTGAAATTCGAGATCGCAAGGGGACTGAGAATCAAGTAGCTGATCATTTGTCAAGGCTGGAGAATAGAGATCATTTAGATGAGGGGCCTGAGATTAAAGAGGTATTCCCTGATGAGCAACTTTTTGCTCTAGATGCAGCTGAGGTGCCATGGTATGCTGACATGGTGAACTTACTTGTGAGTAATGTGTATCTTCCTAGGGCTACTGCTGAGCAAAAGCGTAGACTCCTTCATGAGAGCAGATTTTATGTGTGGGATGAGCCCTATTTGTACAAGATAGGCGTTGATCAACTAGCTAGGAGATGCATTCCAAGGGAAGAAGTAGAGCCAATTCTACAGAGCTGCCATTCCTCTCCTTATGGTGGCCACCTTGGTGGAGATCGAACAGCCGCAAAGGTACTTCAGTCTGGTTTCTTTTGGCCTACTTTATTTAAAGATGCTCATGCATTAGTGAAGAAATGTGATCGTTGCCAAAGAGCGGGTACTATTTCTAGGCATCACGAGATGCCTTTGAACAATATCCTGGAAATTGAGATGTTTGATTGTTGGGGGATTGATTTTATGGGTCCATTCCCACCGTCTATGGGCCATAAATACATCCTCGTAGCAGTTGATTATGTGTCTAAATAGGTGGAGGCTGTTGCACTTCCAACAAATGATGCGAGTGTGGTGGTGAAGTTCGTGAAGAAAAATATTTTCACTCGTTTTGGGACACCGCGGGCTATAATTAGTGATGAAGGTACGCATTTTTGTAACCGGTTGTTCAATAAATTGTTGGCCAAGTATGGGGTTCGCCACAAGGTGGCTACTTGCTTATCATCCCCAAACTAGTGGCCAAGTGGAAGTATCTAATAGAGAGATCAAGCAAATCCTTGAGAAGACTGTGAATGCCTCGAGGAAGGATTGGGCTATGAAGTTAGATGATGCTCTCTGGGCCTATCGAACTGCATTTAAAACGCCTATTGGAACCTCTCCATATAGGCTTGTTTATGGTAAGGCCTGTCACTTGCCTGTTGAACTAGAGCATAAGGCGTATTGGGCAATTCAAAAGCTCAACCTTGATATGGCCTTAGCGGGTGAGAAGAGGATGCTTCAATTGCATGAGCTTGAAGAGTTCCGGTTCCATGCGTATGAAAATGCGAAATTGTATAAGGAACAGACAAAGAAGTGGCATGACAAGCATATTGAGCGTCGTCAGTTTGAGCCCGGGCAGCTGGTGTTGTTGTTCAACTCGAGGTTGAAATTATTTCCGGGCAAGTTGAAGTCTAGATGGTCGGGGCCTTTTGAAGTTGTTCGTGTTACCGCACATGGAGCGGTTGAATTGAAAGCCCCGGATTCTGAGAACACATTCTTGATAAATGGTCAAAGGGTGAAGCATTATTGGGGAGGTTTGGTGAATCACCGTACTTCCATTACTTTGAGGGACCCTTGATTAATACCCGTCGTGCCACGACGTTAAATAAGGCGCTTCTCTGGAGGCAACCCGAGTTTGTACTTGTAATAGTTTAGTATTTTTTGTTTTATAGTGTCACGTAGTTTTTTGTTTTTGTGTGTCGTTTTTGTAGGTATCGGGAGAGCTAAACAAGGTGAAATTAATGGATGGAGGGGTACGGGACGCCTCGAGACATGTCCCGCGCTTGGGTTCGCACTTGGAATCGAAAATTGGTGCGAAAAAACGTGTTCGGGCGCGTTTGGGAGTGCCCCGCGCCTCCCAACGCGCGAAATTGCAAGCTAAAAAAAATGGCCTGGCGCGTTTGGGAGCGCCCCGAGCCTCCCAATGCGCCTGGTTAGGCAGTAGCTTCAATTTGTTTTCCGCGGTTGGTCCGCGCCGCGGAACTAAGGGCGCCCGGCCAAAATTTTTTAAAAATTCCGGGTCAAACGGGTTTTGACCCGCGACCCGGTTTTCCCCAATCCCTTATACCCGATTTCTATTGTCTTTTCTTCACTATTTTCTCTCCAATTACTCCCTAAACACTCCCCAATCCATCTCTAACTCTTGGAATCATTCCCAGTATTGTTGCAATCCATTCTAACACTTTCAAGTAAGTAAATTCCTACTTTTCTCTCTCAATCACATGTAAGATGAACTAATTCTTTTTCATGGTAGGTTTCTTAACTAGTTGCAAGTTTATGTATAAATATTACTCTTGATGTGCTTAAATTGTTCATTGTGCTTGATAGTTAGCTTGTGACTTGTAAAAAGAGATCTCCCAACAATTTGGGAGGGTTAGCACATTCCAAAAATCATTGAACTTGATAGTTTCAAAGTGTGCACACCAGGTGTTTGTGAAAAAGCCTCAATCATGAAAATTGTATAACATTGTGAATTCTTGAGTAGCAATGCAATCCTTAGGCTTATTATGAACATTAAGTGTCTCACTCATATAAAAATTGGCTATGATGCACCCACACTAGCTTGATCTTGATAACCACAAAGGTGGCATCTTTTGTACTTAGCTAGTTTGTGTAAGTGTGGGGTTGCTTGTGCTATGGAGTTGAGTTGATTGACGCATAGAGTGTGTGATAAGTGTGGGGTGGTACCCTACCAATTGAGCTTGTTATTGAATTCTTGGTGCTTAATTTGACATCTCACATTGATCTTCGCGTTTGTGTAGGTACCATGGTGACCACACCTCATAAAGCTAGTTCTTCATCCGCCTCGGCCCCAAGGAGAGCAATCCAAGCTGAGCCTTCTTCTAGCAAGCAAAAGGGCAAGGCACCGGCCAAGCCCAAGGCCAAACCAAAGGCAAAGGCCAAGGAAAGAATCCCTAAAGACGCGGTGCCGATACCACGACCCGGGGGAAAGACACGTTATGGCCTCACTTTTGTGAAGAAAGGGGAGTGCCAAACTTGGTATAAAAATGTGAGGCTTGCGGGGTACATCCCCGAGCAAGCAATTGACAAGCGGAGGGTAATGCAAAAATTTCGAGGGGTGGCCGATGCGATAGTTGCTTTACATTGGGACTCGGTATTTGAGAGTCCAGGGCATGCCAACCTTGACTTAGTGCAAGAACTTTACGCAAACTGGGAGCCGGAGGAGGCATGGAAGGAGGATGACATGGTTACTGTGAGGGGGGGTGAAGGTGAAGTTAGACCACACGGCATTGAATGCCTTCTTGGGGGTCGAAGACCCTGAGTATGATGAGCTGAGAGACTTCATTAGGAAGCCTGACTATAAGGTGCTGCGGGATACACTCTGTGGTGAGAGCTCCACTCATAAGTGGGCGCGAACTGTGTCCGGAAGACACAAACACATGTTCTTCTCGCAGTTTTTGAAAACAGCTCGTGTGTGGTTGCAATTTATTAATGCACGCATCTTGCCATCTTCTCACTATTCCGAGGTCACCAAGACTCGGGCGTGCATGGTATATTTCTTTATGACTGGGAGGCCGGTCAACATCGGCTACTACATGTTGCGAGTGATGAAAGAGCAACGGGGGCTAGATTCATGTAGTCGCTTGTACTTTGGGAACATCCTTACCAGGTATTTGGAGCAGGCTGGAGTCCCAGTGGATGAGATCGGGGATCGCATTGTCCCTGACATCGGGAAGCCGTTTGATATTGCCTCGGTAAAGGGTGTGACCACTACTGCACCTGTGAGACTGACGGCTGACGAGTGGCGGGAAGCAGACGCCAACTTGTCTGCACGTCAGTATTTGATGATGGAGCAGATGGCCCGGTAGTCGGGCGTTGATATGACAGCTATTGATCGCACTGTGCCTTTACTGGATACCTCGAGACGCCTGCTGGGCATGACTCGAGCAGTACAGATGCCTCCGGAGGAGGATGAGAACACTGATTCGGATATTGTTGATCGTGATCCGGACAGTGAGGCTGTGGAGACTGATGCTGAGGGCGGTGGCTCTGATGAGGAGGAGGACTAGGTCCGCACTCCTGCGCACTACCCAGTGTTGGTCAGCTGGATTTCAGGGCAGTTTTCTTTACTTTTGCACTTGCTTCTTTGTCGCACTGAGGACACTGCTTAGTTTAAGTGTGGGGTGGGGTACTGCCCTTTATCTATTTTTGAGGTTAGGGATGCATGTACCGTAGGATTTTCTTTTGTCACTTGACTTTATTTTTATTTGTTTCTTGCTTTAATATATGAAAAAAAAATTAAAAAACCAATGAAAAATTCCTAAAAGATTTTCCTTTTTAGTTTTATTAGTGGTACATGTCATCCGCCCCGTGGTTTTTCTTATGGCCTCTGTTCTTTTCCACGGGGAGACCTTTGAACCGGGTAGTTTTTTATTTTTAGGATTAGGATAGTTAGTATAGGTGACCCTAGACGAAGGAAATAGGTAGAATGCTAGGTGCCTTTGATTTGTTTGATACCGGTGGACTTGAATTGATTGCATGTGCTATTTGTGGTTTCCTTGGGTTTTAAATTGTGATGTATGCCTAAAGAAAAAATGGAATAACCCCCTTGAGATGCTTGAGTCCACTTGCTTGACTTTATTGTGAACCTTTGTGCATTAGTGCTTAATTTTCCACAAGTTGCACTCTAAATGCTTGATTGAGAGTTGTTGATGGAACCTTTTTGTGTGGATCATGTGCAATGTGTGTGTGAGGCATATTCGTGTTTGCTCCATGTTTGCATGTTAATGTCTAGAACTTGCCCCGTGTGTGTGCAAAGCGAAATCCTAGGTTTACTCTAGTCGGAAAATGATACAGGCCTTCTTTTGATTTGCCTACCCTTACATATATACCTTGGACTTGATTGTGTGAATTCTTTGACCTTTTTGTTGGCACCCACACCCCAAACCTACCCATTTTTCTAAATTGTTCTCTTTTGGCCCTTTACTCCTTAAGCACTTTAGTTGATATTGTGATATTATTTTGGAGTTTTGGTTGGATATTGGGAGGTTTTTGAGTGGAACTAATGAAGAGGAATACTTGTGAAAATTGTGTAGTAGTTGTTTATGAGCATTGGCAAGGTTGGAAAATAATGAAATTGAAAAGAAAAAAAAAAGAGCAAAGTTGAAAAGAAAAGAGAAAAAATTTTGAAAAAAAAGAAATAAAAAGAAAAGAATATCCATTCCTTGCTAGTGTGTGCTTAAAAGAAAAATGCTACTTGTTGAGAAGGTGTGTGTGTGAAAGTGTTGATTGGGTGGCTTTGATGAGAATTGTGGTTGAAATAATTGTGATGTATTAAAGTGCTTAGGGAGGTAGTCACTATTATCCATATGTATCCTACCAGCCTCTTAGCCTACATTACAACCTTTTTAAAGTCCTAGTTAATCCCGATTGGAGTGAGCTTACATTAGTGGAGTCCTACACTACGGGCAAGCCTATGGTACATTGTGTGTGACATGTGAGACTTTCATGAGAGTGAGTGAATTCGTTTGTTCTTGCCCCGTTCTATTCATGATATTTATTATTATGTGTGATCTTTGGGGGGCACTCTTTTGCTTCATATTGGTGAGGGCACATGCTTTGCATGAAATAGGTGAAGTTGATGGTTCTTGGTTGAGTAGATAGGTGTGATTTTGTGGGAGCATGGTGGCAATAAGTTGAGTTGTGCATTTCAGTTATTCTGGGGTGGTTGTTCTCATATTTTTGAGTTTGGTAAATTATTGGCATGTTTGTGGATCCATAGTAGTCATGTGTGCATTGGTTCAATGGTCGGTATCAACCATAGTCATAGGCAGACCTGTTCTACCTAGGTTGGGAAGTTAGTTGTGACTTGCTCGAGGGCGAGCAAGGGTTCAAGTGTGGGGTGGTGATGTTTGGCATTTTATGCCAATATTTCCTTAATATTTCCGCATGTTTGAGCTTGTTATTCGCTCGTTTTATAGTTTATGAATGTGGTTTTGCACTAATTTGATGTCGTGCGTGTGTAGGTTGTTACGCAGTACATTTGGAGCTTTTAGGAGTGTGATTGAGCAAGGAATGGTTGGAAATTGATTGAAGGTTGGATTGAGCACACGAGGGCACGACACGAGGCGAGATTTCGGACCAAGGAGCAAGCAGAATGGCTGGGCGCGGTAGCCTCCGCGGCGCGCCAGTTATGGCGCCCAGTGCCTGGCGCGGTTCTCCACGCGGCGCGCCCCTAAGGCACTCAACTTTCGACGTCTTCTGGTTGTTGTAGCGCGATCGTGGGCGCGGGGCGCCCGTTATAGCGCCCCTGGAGCGGATTTTTACTTCCTATTTCGTCTAGCCTTAGGTCTAACTTATTACCAGGCCTTGGAGCACCATACTTCACTGAACAAGGGTTTAGTCCTAATCTTTCATCTATTACATTAATTACATCATTATTTCATCAATTCATTGCCTTGCGATTATGAATATGCGTGGCTAAATATTACGTTCTAGGGTTAGAGTATTACATGAAAGTTGATGTTTGAAGATTGATTTCCATCAATTGAATCCTATAACGGGTTGCTTATTCTTTCTTGATTTCACTTGCTTGATTATTAGAGCTCGATAATTATGCATTATCTATGGTTTTTAGATTGAACTCGAAAGAGGGAATTTAATTACGTAATAAGAAAGAATAGAACTAGTTTGTGAACCCGGGTATCGGGGAACCAATTCGTGAGTAGGATAGACATATACTTGCTCGCCTAGTTTAACTCATTACAGAATTCGTTAATGCGTGCATGTGATTTAACCCATAGACATATAGGGATTGAAGTAGCTTGCATAGACTGTGAAGAACTGAAAGGTTTTCACAGTTACATTTACTCTGTCAGTTAGTAACCCGGGATTTAAGAAGTGGAATCAATTGGATAACTCAACTGGATTGTTCGTAACTCTGACCCTGGACCGTCCTCTTAATATTGTTAACAACCAAAGTTTGCACCATTGCTTGACCACACTCCTAGCACTTTAATTACTGCTTTTTAGTTACTAAAACTCTCACCATCAAAGAAAAAGATCCCTGAATAGTTTGTTTAGAAATTGTTTGTTAAGTATTAGTCTGCATAGTCCTCGTGGGAACGATACTCGATTTATCACTTTATTACTTGTCGACCACGTATACTTGCGTGTGCGTTTGGGAGCAACACTAAACCACAAAACACTATTAACAAATTCACATGAAGTAATCATCATAATTAAAATTCTCAAAAAATAAAAAAATTAAAGTCACTCATTCACAAATACTACATGTTCAGTTGTTTCTTCCAACAACAAATGGTACACCAAGTTCTCGTTCACATGACAAATCATTATATTCATGATTAACATTCTCAAAAAATTAAAAATATAGTCACTCATTCACAAATACTACATGTTCAGTTGTTTCTTCCAACAACAAATGGTACACCAAGTTCTCGTTCACATGATAAATCATTATATTCATGATAACCATCTCTTATCATCTGCGGAGGGGTCTCATACTCATAAGTTGCCTTGGAGTTCTCATGCCGCCACAGATTGGCGGCCAAATCAAGTCGATATTCCAAAGCTGGGTAAGTCTATACCTTGAAACCTCTATCTCATTCATTAGCAAGTCAGCAAACTTTATCGCATAAACACCACAATCAACGCTACACAAATTACACACAAAACCTGACTATGAAAAATAAAAACAAAACATGAAAGAATAAAATAAAAAAGAAAATAATTCACTAATTACTAAAAGTCATGTCAAGAATGCTTACTAGTTGCTCTGCTCGGAGTACTTGCCAAAAATTTCACCTTTCAACAACATCATCTGACGCTGCGTAAAAAATGCACTAACGAAACTACTATACTTTACATCACCACCCCAACAACCTTGACATCAAACCAATGCTCAAACTTAAAAATTTGATATCCTTCCTATGGGAACAAAAAATAAACTATATTTATTCGATAAACAAAATTTAAAAATCGTATGGTAACAAAACAACAAGTACAGACAAAGGAACATACATTACGACGTGCCATAATGAACTCACAATTAATATGCAGAAATATTCTTGTACAATCACCAATATGTAAAATCAACAGGACAAAGACAAAGAGAAATAAAACACACAGTAACTACTACTAAACAATAAACAAACTAATACGTGATAGGCAATACATTACTAAACAAACTCATGCCTGGTGAAAAGAGCAACTTACAAAAAAAGTCTCTGCAACTCTTGGTAATAGCCAAGACTTTAAGCTCTTGTTGAAGAGGAAACTTGCAGGAAATGTCTCTACAAGTATTGGCAATAGCCAAGACTTTAAGCTATGGTGAAATGAGAAACTTGCAAAAAAGATCTTTGCAAGTATTGGCAATAGCTAAGGCTTTAAGCTTTGGTGCAATGAGCATCTTGCAAAGAAAGTCTCTGCAAGTATTGGCAGTACCCAAGACTTTAAGCTCTGGTGCAATGAGCAACATGCAAAGAAAGTCTCTGCAATTCTTCGCTATAACCAAGACTTGTAGCTCTGGTGCAATAGGAAACTTACAGAAAATTTTTCTGCAAGTGATGGTAATAGCCAAGACTTTAAGCTCTGTGCAATGAAAAATAAGAAGATCTAATGGCTATAGCCGAGAAGAACCTTAAAATCACATTAATCAAGCAAAACAAGCAAAAAAAGTTCACAGGGACCTCAAAATTAATACGATGATCATCAATCCAAATAAAAAAAAAACTAACAGATAAGTACATTAACAATAATTACCCAAAAAATACAGAAAAAAGAAAACAAATGTAGATAAAGCATTAGGCAAAATAGAAATTGCATTATAACACAATTTAAATAAAAAATACTAACAAAATATAAAATAAACACACGAAAAGAGAGAAAAACATACCCTAATCTGCAGAACATAAAGAATAAAGAAGGAAAGGAAGGAGGAAAGAAAGAGGAGAGCAGTCACGAAGAAGAAAGGAAGAAGGAAAAGGCTCAATATGAACTAGGTTTAGGCAGGGGTAAAATAGTCCTTTCACGTACTAACTAGTGATATGGAGAACAGTTAGTTAAAACATTTCAAAATGGGGGCATTTATCTAAAACCAGTGCTTACTAAGGGCACCAAGTGAAAATTTTGGCCTATTTGCAAAAATATGACACCATAAGCAATGGTTTGCCTTTTTGCTTGCACTAACAGGGGTTTTGCAAAAATGCACCCATTAAGGTTTAATGAAAAAAATCTGGACGGAAACACCCTTGTCAAATTTTTAGGTTGGAGCCAAGACTTGTCTTCATACCTCTCTGCTTTTCAACACTTATCCCTTCAAGTGTTGGCAAAAGGCAATACTTGCTGCACTTGGTCGTAAGTCTTGGCAAATGCCAAAACTTGCCTTTGACCCCTCTCTATTGCCAACACTTTAAAGTGTTGGCAAAAGGCAACACTTGCCCCTTCCAGTCTTTCCATGCATTCTCGCCATATAACTTGAAGTATTGGCAAAACAGTACTTGCCCTTGAAGTATATGAAATTGCCAAGACTTACAAGATTTTTGGCTCGAAGTCTTGGCCGGGCTAAAAAGGGTATTTTTCTAAAATATTACTTAGCGCAGGAATTTTTGCAAAACCACTCCTTATGTAGGGCACACAGTGAAATTTTTTGGAAAATTGTTGGTAACACTAAGATTGTGTTTTGATGTAGAATTATAGGACTTTGATTTGGACCTATTTAAGTACTAGTTCTAGACACTATAAATCATTATTTAAGTGGTCTACAATAAGCAAGAAAATAATTTCACGGGGAAACGTAATACTAAAATTGAATTAAACAAATTTCGACATAAAAGTATTGACTTCAATAATTACATTTCTGTCTCTGATGTAGAATGAATCAATCGTTGAATATGCTCTTACATGCTTAGGATGATCACGAATACAATAAATAAAAGGTCATGCCTAACATTCGAGTTAAATATCTTGCTACCCAAAAAAAAAAGGAAGAGAAAAAAGATGACAATAATTCTGGCAACACATTAATGACTCCACCATAGGCAAAATTTTCATAAACAAAAATATACAATTTCACGACATATGATCTCATATGATGGAAACAATGCTAAATCCGATCTCTTAGACAAAATAAACCCTCCCACGATATGACTTCTAAAGTTAATCTAACTTGGAGCCAAAAAAAAAAAAAAAAAAAAGCTAAATCCGATGAAAACGCATTATATATCAGAAAACTCTTTTTCGATTATTTACTTCTCTTCTAGAAGTTTAAATTCAACTAAATCATCACAGACGTTTTTTAATTGGGGGAAAAAATATTAAGCACTATCAAATACTCCATCTCTCCCAATTTTTGTGTCACTATTTTTTTTTAGTCTGTCCCATAAAAAATGTCACACTTCCTTATTTGACGACTATTTAATGCACTATCTCTATTTTACACTTGTTGGATTTTACTTACTTTAAAAGTTATCAACTTTTTAATTATTCAAATATTCTATTTCTTACTTTTTCAGGGATAAATTTAAAACTTTACAAGGTCAACCTCTATTTCTAAACTCTGTGCAAATTTAAAAACCGCCACAAATATTGGGACCGAGGTAGTAATTCCCTCTGAAGTCCAAACTGAGAAGAAAATAAAAAACTGAAACATAAATGAAAGACAGGAAAAAGGAAACACACTACTTGTGGACCTACTACCTGTTTTTATGAGATGAGATTACCGAAGAAGTTACACACACAGAGCATGTCAAAATTTTCCAATAAATGATATTGTAGTATCTAAAAGAAGAAATAGTTCAAGCTCAATAAGGAGTGCAATACGTAAGAATTTTAACATATATATGGTTCAATGTATGCTGAAACTATTCATTAGTTATAATTTGTTTAGTTTGATGTAGCTGAAATTATTCATAAGTTATTCATTAGAAAAGGTAATTCTACAAAAGATTAATGTCCCCGAATAAATATTTTAATTTACTTATAGATGTTAATCATTTATTGGAGCGTGAATTTATTTATTGGTACAACAATTTTACGGAGTATTTTTAAAGTAAAGGGTGAAATCGTCTTCACATTTTACCTAGAGAGATTCACACTTTTATATTAGTATATGGGTGAAAATTATTTACACCCCTCAACTTTGCTTTAAAAATCAACCCCCAACTATGAACAATAGTCATTCTCCCCCATTTTTCTCAAATAATTTTTTTTAAAAAATACTTTACCCTCTAGATAATCAAACTTTATCTTTTTTTTCTTTTTATAAAGTTATGTTTTTATTACTCTCTCTTCGCCTCAATTTATGTGGCGGTGTTTGACTTGAATGGAGTTTAAGAAATAAAGGTTGATTTTGAAAATTTTCAAATTGACCCTTGAAAAAAATAAGAGAGAGAATATTGGAGTAATTAAAAAGTTGTTGGTAGATTTTAAAGTAACTAGGGCCTAATAAGGGTAAAATAGATATAGTGCATTAAATAGTTGTCAAATAAGGAATTGTGACATTCTTTTTTGAACAGACTAAAAAGAAAATAATGACATATAAATTAGAACAAAAGGAGTATATATTATGGACTAATGTATTAAACTAAATAAATTTTATTTTCAAATGAAAAAAAGATCAGTAAGGAATAATAATTGAATAACAAAAGATGTCAGATTCAAAATATTTTTCTTATATTAGAAATATTAATAGAAATCAAAACTCAAAATTAGTCTACCACACAATTGAAAATAATACGGAGTGAGCTTCAAATTCATATACTTAATGCATGCAATACATAAAAGGAAGATATTGAAAACAACTAATATACACAAATCTTATTATATATTTATACCTAAATAAATTTTAAGTTATAATTTTATATGATAATCAAAACTTGAAAATCCGTATACAAAATAAAGAATAAGATAGAAAGTAAAAATTTATGTAAATATACATACACACGTATAGAGAGAGGGAGCCTATCAGCTATTGGAGTCATTCCGCTTACTCTCGGAGTTACTTATCGTCTGATATGTGTATAGTCAGCTAATTTGGGTATGGCGGGGCCTTGTCCCATCCTTTGTATATTCAGTTCAGCACTCTTAGAGGCCTGTAGATATGTCCCTGTGTGGTGCAGTCAGTATGTTATGTATGTCAGCTTATGTTAGCCTTGTCATCTTTCCACACTTTATGTTTTCAGTAAATATGTATGTATTCTTAACCAGGTTGCCAGCTCATCTCTACAATTTATAGATTATGAGTAGGTTTAGCGATGATCGACACATTATACATATGTACGTACATACATATATGCATACACATACATACATACATATATACATACATTTTTTGGTGCACATAATACTAAGATAACATTAATAAAAAATAGCATTATATTTAACAATTTCATAAAAAGATTGTACTCTTTATAATATTTATGGCTAAATTTGGTCGTTTAGGTAAAACAATTAAATTTGTTAGAGGGTCACAAGCACTACGGTAAAATACGCAGGAAAAATAAATAAAGCTGAGAGAAAAGTAATAAGAAAGGAAGTAATAATCTTATTCCTTGAGAATAGCCAGATTCTGTGTGAATCGCTTGATATACAATACAATAAGAGAAGGGGTATTTATAGTAGAGATTTACCTAGTTCTAATTATGGTAGAATACAAAGACTAATAAAGGCCATTGGGCCTAAACTCAAGATGGTGGTATATATAAAATCCTAACTAGGAGACTGTCAACCAAGGCGGCGGGATGTATACCCTGCGTCCTATGCCTGCGTTGACTGAACGGCCATGGTTTAAGGAGCGGACATGTATCCTCTGCGCCCGGTGACTTGTATGCTAAGTCTAATCTCTCCAGCTGGACTCGTATCCCCATACAGTCAGGAAGTGAAAGAGGCATGATCGAAGACGTGAAGGTGTGCCTGTGCCCAATACTCATCCCTGTCTCTTCGCATGCATCACATTGAATGCAAATACTCAAGTACGATGATCAAATACTCAAGTACGTCTTTCCAATGCTGCAACTGCTCTGTCATATCCCGTAATTATTAGGATGTATCACGTAAGTGGTAATGATCATGATCTTACGTCTTCAGGACGATTAGCTTCCCTTCTAAGACTATTTTTTTGGCGTGTATAAATACACCGTAATAATAGAGTCTTTTATTCATCTTCAAAACTCCTTTTCAAAAAGAAAACTTTCTTCAGAAAGGAACTTTCATCAATCTTCTTCAAAACATTCCTTCTCCAATATGGCCCAAGGAGAAAACTTCCTCCCAAAAGCTTTAGGGCTCAAGATTATCTGCCCGCAGCATTGAGTTTCAAAGGGGATGGCCGGATACAAGGTCAGACAGCCAAACAAGAAAGTGAAAATAACAACTTTTCTATTGAGTTCTACCCATCTGCCGTGATGGAAGATGACATAACTCGTATTAAACTCGATTGTAAGTGGCCTGAGTTTGTCGATATCATCGTCCCTACGGCTGAAGAGAGGATTCCTCCTATCGTGCTGGTTACTCGATGGTCTATACGTACCTTTTACTCTGTATCTTAATGAGTGTGTCCGTTCGGTCGTCGAAGAGATATGTCGTCAGTATAACATCTGCCTGGGCCAGACTAGCCTCTTCATCTAGCGCTTGGTGACCGTATTGGATCATCTGGCTAACCATGCTAAGGTGAAATTCTCCTTTTGGCACTTTCTTGCTTTCTACTCTCCCTGTCTTCACAAAGTGGGCATGCTGAACCTCATCAAGCGAGGAAGGAAAGGTATATTTATCAATAGCGAGGACTCCAGAGATCGTGGCTGGGTCTACTGATACGTGTCGGTACACACTCCATCTATAGTATGATCCTCTCCCCTTCCAGAAGTGTTCAACAGAAAACATAAGTGGTGGTATTTCTATTCTTGTGAATTCCGTGACCGCTATCCCGTTAACTCATGAGGAGTTAACCATGTGGGTCACCACAATCTTTGGGAGAAACCCCCTACTACGATGACCTTCACACCCCTGGCTAACATGAATGGTTGGCGGGCAACGGACCATGGTAAGCTGTCTCTGCTGAATATTCTCCCTAATTCCATACTTCGATTATTGTCATCATTTCTGCTTTGTCTCAGGGTTTTCTCATCGTGAAATGCCTCCATTGAGGGAAATTAGAATTGCTGCCTGTACATTGCTCCCTTTCCTGATGTTTAAGGCGTCTGGTGGGAGGATCATTGAGATGGCGAGAAGCTCCTGTTCTTCAAAAAGAAAGAGGCCTACTAAGTTTGACAACGTGATGGTGTCAATGAAACCCTGGTGATTTCTGATGGCGAGGGAGAAGTCCCCTGAGTGCCCGGGCATGAGGCTCCTGAAGCTGCAGAAGAGGCTGGAGAGGGAGACGAAATTGTGCTACCATCTATTCCTCTTGAGCCTCAACCATCAGGTTGTTCCTTCCTATCATACCTTTGTTAGTGCAATTCCTTTATACATTTCGTTAGTGAGTACCCATCGTGCCCCTGCAGAAACCACTATGCTGACTCATGCCCCAAAGCCGACCGAACCCGTTCACCGACTCCCTGGCAAGGAGGTGGCTGTGGATATGCCCGTTCTTGCAGAACCCGTGGATGGGTCCCGTGAGGTTGTTATTCCAATTTCTGCGGGAGTTAACCTATTTGAAAGCCCGGGTGTTGTGACTGATCATATTACTAAGCTGATTGGTCCTTGCGAGCGGAGGCACATTGCTGATTATATCCATTAAAAGATGCTCGAGGCCGCTTCATGATGCTCTCTCCGGGTAAGCTTCCCTCATCTATGTGTGATATTACATATTGAATTTCCTCATTCCTCTTCCTGATCAACAATTTTGACATTGATTCAGGGGTTCATGATCTATCACGAGATTCTTTGCCGGGGGAACTCGGATGATGCTCTAAAAGAGGAGAATGATGCTTTGCTGGGGCAAGTCGCCAGCCTAGATCCCTTTGTAGGAAAGGTGGCACAACTGAAAGGAGAAATCCTCACCATGCGCAAAGCCTATCATCTGGAGGAAATGAAGAACATGAACCTCAATGCCGCGGTGACTAATTAGACTCGCAAGCGCCAGCAGACCGTGAAAACTCTTCAGTCGTCCCTGAAAGAGGCTCGACTTGTCAAGCAGGTACATCATGCCAACGTGACCCATTTAGAAGCAGTTGAGGAGAGCCTACGACAAAATCTCTCTGCTATGGAGGGGAAGGTCCAAGTTGTTGAGAAAGAAGCTTCTGATGCCAAGAGTCTTTCTACCTTCCTTCAGGATGAGAACGACAAGTTGAAAAGCAAAGTGTTTATGTCTAAAATTGGACGTCTAGGTTAATTACTTAAATTTATGAATGGGTTACAAGCAATACAGTAAAATACGTTGGAAAAGTAAGTAAACAGAGAGGAAAATAATAGACAAGAAAGTAAAGAGTTTTATTCCTTGAGAATAGCAGGATTCAGTGGTGAATCTTTTGATGTACAATGAGAAGTATTTATAGTAGAGATGACCCAGTCCTAATTATGGTAAAATACAAAGACTAATGAGGCTCATGGGCCTAAACTCAAGGCGATGGTATATACAAAACTTTAACTAGGAGATTGTGAACACTAAGGCGATGGGATGTATACCCTACGTCCTACACCTGCACCGCCTGAACGGCCGTAGCTCAAGGAGCGGGTGTGTATCCTCTGTGCCCGGTGACTTGTATGCTAAGTCCAGTCTCGCTAGCTGGACTCGTAAACCCGTAATAGTAGGTGGCATATTTTTTCCACACAGTCAGTCCCTCGACTTGCTAAGTGCTGACGCAAGCAGTCAGGAAGTAAAAGCGGTATATAAGACGGATGTGAAAGATATTTCACTGACTCCTTGAAACTCGCAGTCTCTTTGACCAAGAATGATGCTGATTTATTCGAGAACTCTGCGTGTCTTTATCTGATTGGATGATGTCGATCCTATGAACCTTTCCAAGAATGCTTTTTGCTACGCCGAATCGTTTCATATCTCAGGTCATAATTACACATGATCGCTTCATGATCCGTTCTAATCTCTTCCAGCCTACAACTAGGGGCTTCATGATAGTGGTGGAATCACAAACCTTCTTCAGAAAAATATTTCATCTTCTTCAAAGTTCCTTTTCAAAGAATGGCTTTTTCACCTTCGAAAGTATTCGCCTTTGATCCTGGTTTGATAGTCCAAGAAAAACTCCTTTGTTCAGAATGGGTGGTGCATGGGAAAACTGTAGGAGAAAGACTATCTGCAATTTTCTTCCTTTTTTCTCCATCCATGAATGGACGAATGGAGTCCCCCGACTCATGAAGTTTGATCGAGATTCTATTGATGTTCTTCAGAATGTCTTCATTACTGATTACAACATGCTCTTTTTTGAACGCGGCAATTGCTGTGATATTCCTCTTGTCATGCGGGGTTTGTCAGCAGAAGAATGCTATCCCAGCAGGGCTCCTGCATCTGCTCGTCTTTTGTTTGCCGAGGGCCATAGTCCTGGAAGCAACTCTATTTGAACGAGGAGTGACTCCTTGGGATATCCTCTCCTTATTCGGGCGGTCGATACCCTAGAACATTCTCTATACCCGCAGTGTCAGGGTGGGCGTATAGCTCCTCCCTGTTCTACGGTTTCGGGGATTATATCTACTTCCAATCGTTCAGGAAGAGAGGGGAACATGGTGTTTTTGCGGTCGCCGAGGGTTCCTCATTGGAGTCTTTCCAAGTGAATCCAAGTGAAGTCTCGAACTGCGTTCTTCTTCCACCGCCGTTCTTCTGAGGGATTCCTTAGTTGGACTGACTTTCCAACCCCTATGGCACATCATTTCAAAGATGTTGCTGCTTGGGGTATCAAGTTGGAAATTTTGCCTTCCAAGTGCCGAGAGAGACTGTGATGCAAGAGCTACAATCTAGACGAAGAGTCTCTAGCTTTGTAAATTCGAAGGAACTTGCAAATTTTAGTCTTCCATTTCCATTTTTCTTACAATTGTCATGAACAATATTGTTTTCATGAAGAATTAATTGTATATTATGAGCCTACGACTGTTTGTTATTAATGAAACAAACATCCATTAATATTTTTATAGTTAAGCAGCATGTTTTATGTGCCTTTCTGAGCTAGTGTCTTTAAAAGACGGGCGTGTGCACTGAGGGGCACTCAATTTGCATTAGTAGTTGACGGCTGATATTGCATATGTGAGAGATGGTTGTTTTGCGCCCACAATGGGACAACTTTAGCCCATGTGGGAACAGAGCATTTTTGCGTTCCAAAACAGAACGTCGTTGCTTGTGTACTCGAGTATTGTAAGACTTTCTGACACTATGGGGGTGGGCGTCTCCACCGGCATGTAGGTACAAATTTGTTGAATTGACGAGTCCAACTTACGAATAATTCCTGGTGGCTGAGCTAGACGTGATCTAGCTCTAAGCGAGTAGTTCAGCGTACGTTTTGTAGCGAAAAGTGGGTGTATTACTTCAACTTAGGTCTGGCCAGGGCTATGAATATTTGAATCGTAGATGGGTCTGGATTGTAATTGTAAACTGACTAAGTAAAATAGTAGTTTTATTGATAAATAGGGCGCTGAGCCGTATGAAACATAGAGAACGGGGCTAAGGGCCCGTTATGAAATAATGACAATTATTAAAGAAACAAGAGAGGAGAAAATACATGTCTCGAGTATATGGGCTTTGTTGGCCTTTCAAGGTAGTATTTTTTGATCTATGAGATGTTCCAATTATTTGGAATGGTTGTTCCTTTCATGTCTTCAAGAACATACGCACCTTTCCTACTATACCTCGGACTCTGTAAGGTCCTTCCCAATTTGGAGCTATCTTGCATGCGCTATCCTCCTTGGTGCTTTGAGTGACTTTGCGAAGGACAACATCGCATATGTTGAAAGAATGTAGGTTAGCCCTCGCATTGTAGTACTGCTCCACCCGTTGCTTCTGTGCTGCGAGGCGTGTTGTGCTATATCCCATCGTTCGTCCAATGTGTTCAAAGCCTCGTTGTTCGACTATTCCTCGTCAAACGACCGTCGCAGGATGGATTCTCTGATCTCTAAAAGAATCATTGTTTCCGTTCCATATGTTAACGAGAATGGAGTTTCCCCGTGCTAGCCTTGGACGTAGTATGGTAGGCCTATAAAACTGCTGGCAGTTCCTCCGGCCACTTTCCCTTGGCTTCCTTGAGTTGCTTCTTTAGGATTTTAACGATTGTTATCTTTGAAGATTCGGCTTGACCATTGTCCGAAGGGTGGTATGGCATTGACTTTATTCTCTTTATCTCCCATTCCTCTAGGAAAATGGTACTCTTGTCGCCCACGAACTGAGGTGCATTATCGCAAGTGATTTCTGCTGGGATGCCGTTTCTCCTGCTCTCGGATTCGAGCATAGGCTGCGACTTTGACCTTTTTAGTGAAATAGTCCGTCATAATAAGCAAAAACTTGACACCACCGGGTACTCTAGGCATGGGCCCTACGATATCCATTCTCCATTTCATGAAAGGCCACAGGGCTATCACGGAATGTAACAGCTCTGCTGGCTGATGAAGTATATGGGAAATTCTCTGGCAACTATCACATGCACAAACAAACTTGCTCACGTCATATTCCATTCGGGGCCAGAAGTAACCCGCCCTGATTAATTTTTGAGCCAGAGATCGTCCATCGGAGTGGTTTCTACACTGCCCCTCGTTAATTTCTCTTAGGGCGTAATCCACTCGAGGGGGTCCCAGACATTTGGCCAGAGGGCCACTAAACATCCAGCGATACAACTACCCATTGATCAGGAAATAACGAGCTGCTTGAACCCTCAACCTTCTGCTTTTCTTTCTGTCTGCTGGGAGTATTCCATCATCCAGGTATTCAATGATCGGGTGCCGCCAATCTCATATCGATCCCGTAACATTGACCTCGTGGCGCTTGACATCCGCGTAAGTTAACTCAATGACAAATCTTGGGCTGTCTGCACTCATATTTGTAGTGGCCGCTAGAATGGCTAGGGCATCAGCCTCCGTGTTTTCTTCCCTTGGTATTTGATTGATCGTCCATTTTTAAAAATTCTTGAAACGCTTCCCCACTCTTCCCATATACTCCTGCATGCGGGCGTCTTTGGTGGCGTAGGCTCCAGTTACTTGATTGATGACCAGTTGGGAGTCGTTGCTGAGAATGATCTCCCTGGCCCTGAATATGTAAGCTAATTCCAAAGCTTGAATTACTGATTCATATTCTGCTTCATCGTTTGTCATCGGCGGGCAGCTTATAGCCTTTTGAAATTTGTTCTCAGTTGAGGATTTGATGACTAAACCAAGCTCGACCCTTTTTACATTTGAGGCCCCATCGATGTGGATCACCCATTCTCCTGGGGTAACACCCTATATCATTTTACACTCTATTTCAACCTTCGGCATTAAGTCGGTACTGAAGTCGGCAACAAAGTCCGCAAGTACCTAGGACTTGATGGCCATGCGTGGCTGGTAGATGATATCATATTCTCCTAGCTCGATGGCCCATTTCGCTAGCCTGCCTGAGAGTTTGGGTTTGTGCAAAATGGTCCGTAAAGGGAAATATGAGACTACAATAATCGTGTGACTTTGAAAATATGGACGTAGCTTTTTTGCTGCCATAACTAGGGCGATTGCTAGTTTTTCTAGGTGTTGGTACCGATTTTCTGCATCCAAGAGAGATTTGCTGATGTAATATATCGACGACTGTACCCCCTTTTCTTTACGTATCAAAACAAGACTGACGACAAATTCGGACACTGTGAGGTACAAAAATAACATCTCTCCCTCGCGCGGCTTTGCTAGCAATGGGGGATTGGCCAGATACTGCTTTAGCTCTCGAAGTGCCTTGCTACACTGCTCTGTCCACTCGAAGCTTTTATTTTTCTTCAAGACGTTGAAGAACTTATGACACCTTTCAGAAGACCGTAAGATAAAACGGCTAAGCGCGACTATCCGGCCGTTGAGCCTTTTCACCTCCACTTCATTCTTTAAAACTTCTCGAATAGCCTCAATTGCTGATATTTTCACGGAATTTGCTTATATGCTCCTATTGGAGACAATTAACCCAAGGAACATCCTGGAGGATACACCAAACGCACATTTCTCTTAGTTGAGCTTCATACCGAACTTGTTCAAGATGTCGAATGCTATCTCCATGTGGCTAATGTGATCCTTGGAATATTCTGACTTAACCAACATGTCGTCGATATAAACCTCCATAGTTTTGCCAATTTGCTCCTTAACCATCAGGTTCACTAACCTCTGGTAGGTTGCTCCCGCATTTTTCAAACTAAAAGGCATTACCCTGTAACAATAAGTCCCCCTATCTGTGATGAAAGAAGTCTTATCTTGATCATCCAGATTCATGAGGATATGATTATATCCCGAGTATGCATCTAGAAAACTTAGAGCCTCATGACCTGCCGTTGAATCGATGAGTTGATCGATGTTAGGCAGTGGAAATGAGTCTTTTGGGCATGCTTTATTCATGTCTGTGAAGTTGATGCACATTCTCCACTTCCCATTCTTCTTCGGGACCACCACAACGTTGGATAGCCAATCGGGGTAGTAAACCTCACGAATGGAACCGTTGTTCAACAGCTTCTCAACTTCATCATACACTGCCCACCCCTTTTCATGGTTGATCGATCATTTCTTCTGCTTGACCAGCTTGAAGTTGGGGTCAACATTTAAGTTATGTGTAATGATGCTAATTAATATTCCAGGCATGTCGGTGTGTGTCCAGGCGAATGTGCCCGACCGAGCGCGTGGAAAGTTAGTGTGTTCTTGTTTGGCTTCGGCCAAGAGTTTGGCACCCACATAAAATTTCTTATCTGAGACACTCTCGTCGAAAATCACCGGATCAAGATCATCGACCGTGGCCTTAGTAGGCTTTTTTTCTTCTTGGAGGTCCAAGGGTGTGATAGTCGATTCTCGAGATTCGGCTACTTCGTGAGCTCCGAACCTAAAAGGTATGCTGGTCACAAGACAGGGACCGAGCAATTTGTCAAACTTCTTCTTCTGGCTCTTTTTTTTTCTTGACCGCGCATGTCACGATGGTTACATATTAGCTTCGGGATAGTTTCTGCTCCCCCCGAGTCTCTCTCATTCCCTAGGGAGTCGGGTATTTAAGGATCTGATAAAGTATAGATGGAACTATGCGTACTTCGTGAATCTAGGGTCTTTCAATGTAATGTTATATGAGAGATCGCATGTCATACCTTGGAAGGACGCTACCCTCGCTGCCCTTGGAAGGTGTGCCTGAATGAGTATCTTTCCTACAGATTTCTCGCTGGAGTTGTTGAATCTGGTTATGGTGTATGGATTGGGGATTACCTAGTTCTGCACCTCCATCTGGAAAATGACTTCCCAATGGATGATGTTCACCGCGCTACCAAGGTCTACCAATACGCGTTTGACCTGAGCATCATGCACATGTAAGGTAACTATCAGGGCATCGTAGTGGGGGTATAAAACTTGCCATGAGTCTTTGTTATCGAACTCGATGGCGTTGATACGAGGTTTCTTGGTTATCTCCTGGTATGCCTTACAGACCATTACGGTTCTGGTCTGGGTGCTGCTAACTCTGGGTCCCCCGAAAATTGTGTTAACGGGCGTCTGGGGCCCCTAGACCGCCAGTATTGCTTCGTCTACATCACTATAAGGTGCGGTATCCCGGAAGGATTCCGGCCATGACAGCAAATAAAAGGACGTTGATCTTAGATATTCGTTCATAGTTTCAGCCGTCTCGGCCAAGTTATGAATCATCTGTTGGATCTCAATACAAGCACCCTGTGCGACGTAGCTGCTGCTGTTTGAAATGACTGCACCTTTTCCTCGTAGAATACCTATAATTTCCTAGGCCCTACGGTTGGCGCCAAACTATTTATGCCTAAAATTAGAAGTCTAGGTTAAGCACTTAAATTTATGAATGGGCCACAAGCAATACAGTAAAATAAGATGGAAAAGTAAGTAAACAGAGAGGAAAATAATAGACAAAAAAGTAAAGAGTTTTATTCATTGAGAATAGCCGGATTCAGTGGTGAATCGCTTGATGTACAATACAATGTAAGGAGGCGTATTTATAGTAGAGATTATCGAGTCCTAATTATAGTAAAATATAAAGACTAACAAGGCTCATGGGCCTAAACTCAAGGCGGTGGTATATACAAAACCCTAACTAGGAGACTGTGAACCCTAAGGCGGTGGGATGTATGCCCTGCGTCCTATGCCTGCGTCGCCTGAACGGCCGTGGCTCAAGGAGCGGACGTGTATCCTCTGTGCCCGGTGACTTGTATGCTAAGTCTAGTCTCGCCAGCTGGACTCGTATCCCCGTAATAATAGGTGGCGTATTTTTGCCCAAACACAAAGTGGCATCCTTGGAGAAGTATCGCGACAAGCTTTGCAATAATGCCCATCGCAGGGAGGAAAGGATGAATGCCTTGAACGCCTGCCGCATGGCCGAGGTAGTTCGTGCTAACATCGTGATTGCTCTTGCCACCTTTCTCCGGGTTCGTGACAAACCTAGTATAGACCTGGCTGTAGAGATTGCTTCGTTGACTGAGCTTGTGGTCCAAGCAGATAATCAGCTAGGATCCGACCTTGAAGAAGGTTCTGAAAAGAGGATAGTGATGAAAGAGGTGATGATGCACTGGTTGGGAAAACTGCAGTTGGTGAGGCAGGGCCTTCGGTGAGTATTGCCGCTAAGGGTAGTCCTCCAAGAGAGAACTAGAACCCCACCCCCTTTAATGCAATTTTGGTTATCATGTTTTGAACACTTGCCCGTGTTTTGGGCATAATTATTATATTTTGGGCCCGTCTTGAGGCTTTTGACTCGAATTAACCATTTTATTTGTGACGAATTTTAATTTCCGCCGTAAACAGTTATATAATAGTTCTACAAAGTCATGCATGCGTAGGGGTGTGGGTCGAATGGTTTGGAGGCTTTTGATTACGTACTGGAAGCCATGTTTATTCTGAGGCATAGAATGTTTAACAGTGGGCCTGCTCGGGCGAGTACGTCTGTTGTGCATGCGTCAATGGCTAACGGCTGTTTGTGTCCACAATGAGACGTCTTGAGCCCGTTGTATGTAGTGGGGCACTTTTGCGTTCAAGTTAGAACCTCTGCAATTGTTTACTTGAGTATTTAAACTTTCTAGCACTATACGAGCGGGCGCCCCCACTAACATGTAGGTGCGATTTGTTGAATTGACAATTTCAACTTATGAATAATGCCTGGTGGCTGAACCAGAAGTGATCTAGCTTTAAGCGAGTAGTTTACGCTACTTTTGTCATGCAAAGTGAGTGTATTACTTCAACTGAAGTTGTGCCAGGGCTATGAATATTTGGATCGTATATGGATTAATTGTAAAAAGAACTGACTAAATAGAATATTAGTTTTATTAAATAAAGCCAGTGCTGGGCCCGAGCTGTTGTGGGTGAAAACCCGTAACGTGATTGATGAGCATGAAAATACTGTAGTCAAAATTTCAAAAGGAAACTAAAGGCTTAATTAAAGTAAAAAAACTGAAAAAAGAATTATACTTCCAAGTGCCCTGCTCCTTCACCCCCTCCCCGAAACTTTTAATCAACCGCGGAATCAGAGCTATCATATTGGTTGATTGATGTTTCGAGGTCTTCGCTGGCTTCAAGGAGGTTTTCCTCTGGTTCTCTTTTCGGGATGGGTGCTCCTAGGATAGCTGTCGTATAACATTCCTTTGCCACTTCCCAATCTCTATTAACTTCTTTTACTCCCCACTCGGTAGGGTATTTGATTATTTGGTGTTGGGTGGAATGTACTGCTTTGACCTGGTGAATCCACGACCGTCCCACAATGACATTATATGAAACCCCTTCTTTGATTAACTTGAAAGATGAAATATGATCTGCTCCTGGTATGCACATGACAAGGTTAATCTTCCCTACAGACTTCTCGCAGGAGTTGTTGAAGTCAGCCAATGTATAAATGCTTGAAGTTATCTTGTCCTCAATTCTCATTGCCTGTAAGGTATCCCACTTGACAAGGTTTACAATGGTGCCAACATTGACTTGGACACGTTTGACATCCGTATCCTCTATTCTAAGTGTTATAACCAAGGAGTCATGGTGAGGAGTGCTGAAACGGATGCTATCCTCGTCACTGAACAGGATCATCTCATCTCGCGCGGCCTCCATCGGGCGCTGCCTTGCTATGATGTGAATCATTAAACAGTATTGGGCTACCGACTATCACATTGATGGACCTCTTTGGTTCTGGCAAATCGAGAGGGCCCTTTAGGCTTCTATTTTTAGCGTATGTATGCTTTCCTCTATCCGTCAGTAGATCCTTCATGTATCCTTTATTGAGCAGACGTATGACTTCTAGAATTAGAGCCCTACAGCCGGTGGTCTCATTCTCGTGATCTCTGTGAAAGTCTAGGTAGAGGTTTACTTCTCTTCTGTCAAGTTCCCCCTTATGTTGTTAGGCCAACATACTTGAGCGCTTTTCAGATGATCCTTCACGAACTCTACGGTGTTGACGCGTAGTTCCAACTCCTCAAACCTATTGGGTGCCTTGTCTATGCGGAACAACCCTTTTTGGGGAAGTGCCGCTGTTTTTCTATTGTCCTACCATTTTTTAGCTGGTCTTAGGAAGTCGGCTCTGTAATCTCTCCTGCTCCGTTTCCCTCTATCTCCAGCTCGAAGTTCTCTGGTATATTCCCTCTTCTGCCCCTGACGGTTGATGTCTTCAGCGATTAGGCAAATTCCACAGTCGAAGGCTGAGGATTGTTCAGGCTCCAAATGGAGCTTCTCCGTATACCTCTGATGTAGAGCATTCCATGTCGTCACCGGGTGCTGAGTGAGACTCCACTATAACTCTCGTGTGGCCAATGAACCCCTAGTGTTCAGACTTTTGCCAAAAGCTACAACAATGATGTTGTTGGGAACTGGAGGAAGCTCCATGCGTCCCCCCGAAATCTCTCCGGGTAGTCTTTCAGCAATTTGTCATCACGTTGTCGGATCTCAAAGATATCCTCCATGCGCTTCTCTCTCTTGCGGGCTTCGGAATGCGCTTTCTTGAACAAATATTGCATCTGGATGAATGACTCGATTGAACCCATCGGCATCTGAGTGTACCACGAAAGAGCACCTTTAGTTAAGGTCGAGTCGAACCTCTTCACCAGAGCAGATTGAGTCACTTCTTCAGAAATCTCGTTGCTTTTGACTATTGTGTAGTAAGCAGCAATATGCTCGTCCGGATCAGTGGTTCCGTCGTATTTAAGGTTATCCGGTAGGTAGAAATACTTTGCTACATGGACTGGTGCAACACTTGCCTTATATGCATGTTTGTAGAACTTCTGCTTATCTACGGTGGTACCCTGAGGTGGAGCACCTGGTACGTTGCCGATACGATCGTGGATGGCCTTCATCTCCTTCAGGATGTCCTGGATAACATGTATTCCTTTAAGATCTTAGTTATTGACTGTTTTTTAGCCTCCATGGGCAGCATCCATATTGAGTCAGCGATAAGGAACGAATGCTGGCGACGCGTTTACGGGCGCTGGTCCTTGCTGGGATGCTGGCCTCAGAGATGATCCAGCAAATATTGCTTCTAATTTTTTAATCATGCCTTTAACCATGTTGGCTGAGTTCTGCTCTGCCCATTCTGACAGGGTTTTGAGGAGATCAACAAGGAAATCTTTGAGCTCAGAATTACCTTCGCGCAGTTGATTGTCCTCGCCGTCGGTGGCTACGTGGACTGGTTCATTGGTAGGATCCTTCGATTGACCGTTAGGATCACTAGGATCCCGTGCATAATCGTCTGCCATTTTGGTGGTGTTCTTTGGAATGTTGTCGTTGTCGTCTGACATGACTGCGCCTTTTCCCTTGTAGAAACCTACAATTTCCTGAGCCCATGGTGAGCGCCAAACTATTTATGCCTAAATTTGGTCGTTTAGGTAAAACTATTAAATATGTTAGAGGGTCACAAGCAATACTGTAAAATATGTAGGAAAAGTAAATAAACCTGAGAGAAAAGTAATAAGCAAGAAAGTAATCTTATTCCTTGAGAATAGCCGGATTCTGCGTGAATCGCTTAATGTACAATACAATGAGAGGAGGGGTATTTATGTGGAGATTTATCCAGTCCTAATTATGGTAAAATACAAAGACTAATAAAGGCCATGGACCTAAACTCAAGGCGGTGGTATATACGAAACTCTAACTAGGAGATTGTCAACCCTAAGGCGGTGGGATGTATACCTTGCGTCCTATGCCTGCGCCGACTGAGCGGCTGTGGCTTAAGGAGCGGGCGTGTAACCTCTGTACCCAGTGACTTGTACGCTAAGTCTAATCTCTCCAGCTGGTCTCGTATTCCCATAATAGTCGGTGGCATATTTTTACCTACACATATAATATCAATGAAGTATGAACTTAAATTACTATTATAAGATATAATATTACTTAAATTGTACGTAGAACATATTGGTTAAAAATATATCTAATAATATGAAATATATCATGTAAATGGTGATTGAAATGTCAAAGTCAAAATAGATATTGTATACGATGGGGAAGGGGGGAGGATGAATACTTTTCATAGTTGAGGGAGGAATTTGATTTTTAAACCAAAATTAAGGGTGTTTCACCTTTGACCGTTATTTACTTTTTCTTTTCATTCTCAGATGACTCAGATCCTCTTATATAATGGAGAAATAAATCAATAATAGTTTACGTACAAAAAATAGCTCAAAAAGTGATATTGATAATGACTCATTGTAAGACCAATAATAATACAACACCATCCACGGTCTAAACTCCTGTTCCACGCTGCAGCTTCACTACCCCAAAAAAAATGGTGAAATTAAAATGAAAGGTTATGTAATGAAATGAAATCTTCAATGCTTAACCACAAGAAGACAGTCATTTTCATGAAGATTTAGGTATACATGTCATAAATATGCTTCAGGGATTTAGATATCTACTAAGCAAGTGTAATTTCACTTGGATGTAATTAGTGATGTTTTTTGCTAATAGTTTTAGAAAAAAAAGGTGATGTTTTACCTACCCGTGTTTCATGTGGAAAATTTTGTTGTTTTCTCAGGATATTTTTCTCTATTCGATTTCCGATATTCAGATACTAATCTGGATTTCCACTACCACGTAAAGCTCATATATGGAGAAAATATTCCATAACAAGATATTTTTTATTTACACGAGTCGAATCGGGACCTCTGATAAAGGATGGAGGGATCATATCCATTCACAAGCATTGATTGCATTTTCTCATCATACTTGCTACAACAAAACTTGATACGATCTCAAAGAATTAAATCGATCAATTACTATGAATAAAGAGTTTGCCCAAAATAACACAAAGATTATTTTCTAACCTAAAGTATGAAATCAATATTCTGACAACATTGTATAAGTTTTATTTTATTTACAAAGGCATTGCTAAAATAATGTGTTATCATTTGGTAACCGTAATAGAATTCACAAGAATAACGTATTTTTTTATACTTGCGAGCCAAATTACACAAGGAAAGTATTGTTAATGCTAAGCTCCGTCATGCATGTTGTTAGAATTAGAGAAATATTACTGACAGGCAACAACATTATAGCCCCCTAAAATAATCCATCTAGAAAATCTAGAATATATATAGGAAGCACATTTTAAATTTTTCTAGAATTTTATATAGTGTGGTTTCACTATTTGTATTTTTCTTCGAATTTCAACGTGGATAGTACGTAACACTGACATTCCAATTTGTATGGGCCTAAACTGAGTTAGGATCACAAATCAAATTTGGGTTAGGAACACAAGCAAATCTTAGTATCAAAGTCGAAACAATGCTAAGAATAAGCGAAGATGTAAGAAATCACAGTGATTTCAATATATAGCCGTGAGTACAAATTTTACCAGAGTTTCTGTAAGTATTTCTGATCGAATACAATGTAAAAACTAGTTCTATTTATAGATACAAGAGGTCTTGCCCACTTTTTCCATGACTGATCATGCCTATACCCACGTTCTGCACATCTTTGAATGGAGTTAGTGGGCTGCAGTGGTGGGCTGATAAGCCGCTAAAACTGAGGTGATTCACCGAGGTCCAAATGCATGACCTCGGTGGTATGACCTAGCTATTCGGTCGAAGCAAGTGTCATCGAAGCATAGCTTGCGGCTCGCCTTCGGTGATGACATTGATGTTCGACTTCGGTGGTCCAGTCGTTCACTTCGATCTTTCCCCTTTGGAACATCAGTTCGATTGTCCTCGATTCGTTATACCGAGGTGCTATCCGAGCACGTCGATTTTTACCCAATACAGACAGTCCCCCACCTCCTCCGGCGAGCGCCAGGGTCGCCGAGGAGTGGAGAGAGTTTAAGCGGGAAGATGACGTGGCTCAACCCTATACAAGAGTTTTAAAAAGTCGCACGTCTTTTCAAGTTGCTGTTTTGCGTTACGTGACGACCATTCGTTGGCTACCGAACGGTCGCGCCGACTTATTCGCTTCCTCCAATGTTATAATCATCATTACATTCCCATATGCACATGCATATTCCCTATAAATATATCACTTGGAGACTTTCTTCTCCATTTGATAATCTTCTGCACCCAGTGGAAAAAGAGAGAGAAAGCTTCCCTTTTCAGCCAATTTCTTGATCTGCTCAACCTTGATCTCAACCTTCTTTCTTTATTTCAAATTTCACACCATGTCCACTGCAAATTCAGGGCAATGATCTAGTGATTCTGGCGAAAGAGCCACGCGTTTCGCCGCCGCGATTGTGGGCGGCGACTTTATCCCCACCGTGCCAGCGCTGCAAGTCATTGAGGTAGAGGGCGGTGAGGAAGCGACGTCGATAGTCAGCGCTCCAAGGCGACGCAAGGAAAGGGCTGGTCGCGATAAGGTTGAGGTCAGTTTTGTCATTGACGTTGGTGTGATGACCACAACGATGATAGGGATGACATCGAGGGCGACGACGTCATCAGTACCAAAGAAGTAGGTGGCCCAGTGGGCGAGACCGAAGTCAATAGAGAGGCAAGTGGCCAAGCGGGCGAGACCGAAGTCAATAGAGAGGCAAGTGGCCAAGCGGGCGAGACCGAGGCCAGCAAAGAGGGGTCACAGACCCACGCTGGGACCTCGAAGAATTCGAGGAAGAGGATTCCTCTCGAAGTAGAGATAGACCCACAGTTGGTTATCCCTTCGAATTTTAGCAATGATAAGGACCTCAAAGTCCAAGTTCAATCCGATGCCCAAAAGGGGAAGAAAAGAAACATACCGGTGCACGTCACCCCGAGCGTGATGACCGAAGACGTGATTGAGACTGTTCGGGGAGATTGCCGTTGGGGGCCCGAGATGGAAATAAGGGTTCCAGCCCCGGACGCGGCTGCCTCTGCCCATGTTCTAGGGTATTCTTCAGTTTTCACGTATCCTTTCTCCATAGGGTTTGGTTTGCCAGTTCACCCCATAATCGACATGTTTTGTCGATCGTATAATTTGTGTTTGGCTCAGCTGGGCCCCAGGGTTTGGAGGGTTGTACAGGCCCTCGAGTCTTTAAGTAAGTTAGCTGGATTGCCCTTCACCTTCCAACACCTGATCTCCCTTTACTACCCCTATTTTCAAAAAGCCGGGGTGGTAGCTCTCTTACCTCGGGGATCTTATGCCATTCTGAGTAAGAGCGAAGACCATGGTGATCGAGGTTGGAACGATCGTTATGTGCTCATTCCCACGAGGTTACTATCAGCTGAGCCTGGCTTCCCCGAAGAATGGAACGCTCAACGTAAGTATTTTTATCTTCGTTTGGTCTTCAATCATCAGGGCTCGTACTTACTTTCATGTTTGTGACATACAGCTGAAAAGGTTCCAGTCAACCCATCGGGAGATTTGCTCGAGTAGGCGACTGAGGTCATGAAACAGGAGACGCGTCCTCGTCGGCAGTGGATGATCTTAGCCGCTTTGAAGGGGAACCGATGGGTATGCAAGAGGCATGGTGAGTTACATACCGACGTTAAAAAATCCTTAATGTTTGTTTTGAATGATTGCTTCTTGACGTTTTCCTTTTCCCTTCCCACTTAGGTTTTTCCAACAGGGCCGTTAAGGACACCGAAGAGGAGGAGGATGAGGAGACCGAAGAGAAAGGAGACAAGGAAGAGGAAGAGAGGAAAGAGAAGAAAGAGAAGAAAGTTCTTGACGCCACCGAAGGCGTCGATCAAATGGCAAGTTTAGCGAAGAAACTCGCCGGAGATAAAAAATCTAAGGGCTCATCAGGCCAAGGGACTTCGAAAGGTGATGACATCTTTTTGGTCGATTTATATGCATACCAAATTCTACTTCCTCTCATACTTATGAGATTACTTCTCTCCCTTCCCCAGGCTCCAAAAGGAAGAGAGCTGAATCGAAGAGGGCCACCAAGGTGAAAGGACCTCGGGTCGAGGAAGCAGCAGCTAAGGCCGAGGCTGACTTGCACGGGTTTCTGGAATCCACCGAGGCAAGGGTTTAGGCTGTGACAAATAAATTTGTTAACGACCGTTCGAGGCTGAGCCTTGAAAATGCTCGACTTGAAGCCGATCTCTTCCGTGCTAGGGCCGAAGTGTTGGAGGCAGGTGAAAAATACCGTGGCAAGCTAGAGGAGTACAATGCCAAGCTTGTTGGGTTGCAAAGCCAAGTAGACCAGGTGCCTGCTCATCGGGGCAAAGTTTCAAAACTTCAAGGAAAAGTTACCAACCTCAATCAGCGTGCCGAAGTCAAAGCGACAAGGGCAAAGTTTGAGGAGGCTTGGGCTGTTGTTAAGACTAGGCTTAACACGCTTGAGCAAGTTCAAGCTGGGCAGATCGTGCTCGAAGAGAAAATAGTCAAGGCAAGGAATGTTGCTGCCGAAGCCCAGAGGATAGTGGATGATCTTCTTTCGAGCGAGGATTCGGATGATGGTGAATCCGAAGGCGATGAGGAGGGCGAGAGCGCCGAAGAGGATAATGAAGATGCCGAAGGGGGAAACCCTTGGGGGAGATAATTTCTGAACTTGATTTGCTCTTCATTTGTTCATCCTCTGTATTTTTTATTTTTGTTCAGGGCTTCGGGCCTTTTGATGTATATAACTTTATAGCCTTTGGGCTTTTCAGTGAATGAACGTGCATTTTATATTCCAAGTGTTAACTTTGTTTTTCCCTTTGATAGACTTCGAGTCGAACACTTAGAGTAGTTTGCTTGCAAGACTTAATTAAATAGAACCGATGCAAACTTAGAACGACATCTCGCTCTCGAGTCGATGCATTTAAAGTGCAACTTCGGCATGCAAAATCATAGAAACAAAGAGATTTTGAATCAAGTTTATTTCATTGATGATAACAATGAGCCAGAATCGGCTTTTACATAGGTTCTGGCCGAAGTAAAACTTTGGTGCAGAAAACAAATCGTTAACATGCCACTATCGGGCGTAATTACAAAGTACTAATCTACTTCTCGGGTGTCAGTCCCCGGTTTTGAATAGATAGACTTCGGTTGGGGGGCTCGATGTCGACCTTGATTGCAACCCGCCTCTTACTCCCCCCAGTGTTCAGGTTTGAATCTTGATAAAGACACGAGCACTCTAGACCGTTTTATCTGCTTCCTAAAAAGGTCAAGCAAAATGAAATGAAGAGCAAGTTAGTACATTTCAACCGAAGCCCAAGGAGCATTTTTCTGCTCGAGGCTGTGGGTAAATTTTAAATGATCAAGGAATGTTTACCTCGATTAAAAGTAGTACCGTTTCAAATTGGAAATGTTCCAATTCAAGGGTTCGGGCTTTCCTTGTAGGTCTTCGATTTGATAAGACCCCTTTCCAACGATCGCCTTAACTCTGTAAGGTCCTTCCCAGTTTGCAATGAGTTTTTCCCCGTTCTTCTCCTTTGTTGATTGGTTCGTAGCCTTCAGCACATAATCGCCAACTTTAAAATCTCTAAGTTTGGCCTTCCTGTTGAGGTACGCCTCGATCTGCCTCTTTTGTGTTGCTAACCGAACCAAAGCTGACTCTCTTTTCTCCTCGAGCAAGTCCAGTTCTATGCGCATGGCTCACTGATTGGCATCCTCGGTGGTATGAGCGTACCGAAGACTTGGTTCTCCCACTTCAACGAGGATAAGTTAATCCATGCCACAAGCAAGGGAGAATGGGGTTTCACCGGTGCTGTTTTTCTCCGTTGTTCGCATAGCCCACAACACACCTAGAAACTCTTCGGGCCAAGGGCCTTTTTTCTCATCAAGCCTCTTCTTGAGATTTTCAATTATTACTCTGTTTGAAGATTCGGCTTGGCCATTGGCGCTTGCATGATAGAGGGTTGACGCTATTCTTTTTATTCCCCATTGTTTGAAGAAATCAGTGATGGCTGCTCCAATGAATTGTTTACCATTGTCACAAGTAATCTCCCTCGGGACACCGAACCTGTGTTGACACCCAATTTTGTCCTTCCCATTTTTAAAATCGATAGTTTTCAAATTTTACACACGATTGTGCATTTATTCTTGCCCTGTCCATTATTTCAAATTGTCTTCTCATAATAGCCTGACAATTAAGGCCATTTTCAAAAGCATCGTCTTAAGCCATAGCCATTTTTGTAAGACGTACGCTTTCATTTTAAATTTATACAATTACCCCTATTTTTGATAAAATTACTCAATTTATTTTAAAGCCTAAAATACATTTTGTACGCATCCCTAGCCGTTTTATTTGCTTTAAAATTAATTCCCTACTTTTCCTATATTTTATACCTATTTTATACCATTTCTATACCCATTTTACATTAAATTATGCCTAATATACAATATTTATACACTGTATATACATAAATACATATATACACATTACACCTCATATTTTTATACACATCACACCTATTTTACACCTTAGCGCTTAGATGGATCAATCTCAGCTGTCCACACGTGACATCTGACGGCTGAGATTAAATCTTCTAATCTTTTCCTTAAACGACCCCTAAAACCCTTCCCCTACCCTCATTTTCCCCCACACCTCCCCGATATTCACTCTCTCTTCTCTCTCTTTGGCAACATGAAACACCACCACTGCCGTAGCATTTTTCGGCCAAATTGGCCGGCGAAAATTGGGGAAAACGGTACCATTACACTCCCCTTGTTGTCCGCTACAAAACCTATGTACTTTTGATGGTATTTGGACGAGAGCAAAACTTGACCCTTTGTTAACTGAATCACCACCGCCGGGAGACGCCTCCGGCAGGGTTCAGGTTATGTTTGAACGGTGTTATCACCTAAAATTGTACGAAACTTCCACGTGAGTTAAATTTGTGACGGGTCGACCTGACCTATCTCCGATGTGAACGGGTAACCCTTTTAACTTTTGTGTTTGGTTCTGAATTTGCTCTGTAACATGCCTAAATTGTTTGTTTTCTTGGTATGGTAACATATTTGTTTTTCGCATGACTAATCGATTAGGGTTACATTTCATGATTATTATCTGGTTTAGCACATCAATGTGTTTATGCAGTTGCTCAGTACTTTGAGTTTGTTCTTTATAAGTCGTTTGTGTCTAAGCATGATTCTAGTGTCCTCTGTATTTGTTCTTGTTTATGGTTATATGTTCAAACGTGAGAAGGAGAGGCTGATAAGACAGATTTAAAATTGTAGGAATGATTTGGTTAGGATTTTGATTGAAAATAAAGAAGGAAATTGGCATGGTTATTGATGTGTTTGTTTTTGAAATCTGCCAAGGTTCAAATTTGTTTGTGAATTGATTTGTGAACCTAGACTATGTTGGGTTTGAAGGGAGGGAATCCAAATCAATTTGGGATTGATTTGCCTCAAGTTTGGGGATTGATTGCTCTATTTTTGGAAGGACACTCAAGTTTGTCCCCTGTTATTCCTGGGAAACAATATCTCTTGCCTTATGGGATTTACCCGTTTATTTTCAAAATCCCCACCCCTCACCTATATAAATTGACTTCTTCCTTTAACTTAGACACGATTTTCTGACATCAAAAGACTCAGAAACAGGCACTGATACACTTAGAAAATCGACATAGCTTCTCAGGCTTCCAATTCTCTATCTTTGCTTATTTTCTCTCCTGAAGGATTACTGCTCTACTTGTGTGTGTTGATCCTGTCACCCTCTCTTCTTTCTGCATTCTATTGGTTTCACAGTGTCTAAAGGCATTCTTCTTCACCTCTGATTACCTATTGCATCTATGTATGTGTGATTGCCTGTCATACTCCTATCCTGTCTCTGTTTCATTTAAACTGCTTGTGTGCTATTTTTTGCTTTGGTTCTGGATGTTCTGTTTAAGCCTAAGATAATCTCTGCATTCCTATCAGAATGATCCACAAGGATCATGCCAGTGTTGTTTAAAAGAGTGCAGTATAAAGTTATGATTCTCCTCATGGTCTGCTCTGTTATTCAAGTTGTTACTGTCTAAATTCCTTTGATATAATTTCTACCTATTTGTTACCTTTTGTTTGGGCTCAGTTTATGGCCCTACTAATCCCTTCTTGCAGCATGTGTGAAGATAGCCTTAGGAGCTATACCAGGTTGTATTTGCAGTCCTTTTAATGTGTTTGAAAGGTTGTGGGAGAACTCCTTCTCCTCTGAAGAAGGTTATGCCTAAATAGGTTATCAATGTAGGACACTACTTGGCCATTACCCTTTCCTTGTGCTTTTTCCCTTAGAAACTGTCCCCTGCTTTGTATATCTGTTAGGATTCCTGTTTGTATGCTTTAAAACAGGGGCACACAGTTATTATACCGTGCATATAGCCACCCAGGGGCTCTTCTCTTGACCTTTCACTCCCATATTTTGCATTATCTGGAAAATCATGACATTTAGGAATCTGCATAGCATTCTTTGTTTTAAAACTGAAAGTCTCATGCTATTTCTCTAAAACTGCATGTTCAGGGTAGACTCTATGAATGATAACACTGTTTTGATCACTCCACGCAGCTGCTAGAATTAAAATACTATGAGAACATGTTTTTCTGAATGTTTGAAACTAAAATTCATTTGACAGGGGCTTAAATGTGTAATATTTGCATAAGCTAGACTATTTCTGCAAAACTAAAGACTGCCCCTATTTGCGCAAACAATCCAGGCCTAGAGCTATTTTAAAACGTGGCCTTTATATGTGTTTGAAATATTTTCACTACTCAAAATGCTCCTATACACTAATCTAATAGTGTATAGGGCTGTATAAAGTAATTTGGGGTCATTTATACGCTTATATGTATTTTCCTAAAGCTAAAACTATTACTTGGTCATATATTTGCATGCTTATACATATATGTATAAGGTTAGGGCTCGACAATTAATGACGAGTAACACCGACCCTAAATGGCCAACATTTTGTTTTTAAAAAACAACACCCATTTTGTTTTGGTACAAATCTAAAATTAGTTTACAAAACTGCCTATTTATGCAAAATTATTTTAAATGCTAGAATTACACAAATAGGCTGAAATTAAACACTTCTGCATGTTTTGACCATATCTACGATTAGGCATTGTATTAGAGGCCACAAAATACGACTAGGCTTAAAAATAGGCCGTGTGTGAAATCTATTTGTATGTGTACGAGTTAAGTTGCCTAGATATACTGCCTTCTTAAATCAAGGGCTAAAATGACCTTCCAAGTTAGTATTTATGATAATATTCGTCGATTTTATCCCGAAGTATAGACTCTGACGGGAACCACTTTTCGTAGGATTCGGGGAAGTGCCTAACACCTTCTCCCCCGAGTCATTTGGACTTCTTACCCTTTCGAATCTCTGAGATAGACTAGTGTGACCAATGGACCTGACCCTAGATACTTAGGTGGCCTAATACACCTTAGAAGACTATATTAGGTGGCGACTCCAACACTTAAACTCAAACGAGTTACCTAGTCAAATCCGAAACCCGACTCGCCTCGAGTTAAGTCCAAAATTGGGTATGACAGAATGGCGACTCCGCTGGGGATACTCAAAGTCCTAACCACACCGAGTCTTTACTTTCGGGATTTATTTAAACATTATCTTGCTATTCATATTATTATTATTATTATCTTACTAACTTGGTTTCTTTTTCTTTTTTTTGTTTTTCTTTCCTTTATTTATTTGTGTTTAATTTGGAATTTGATGTAATATTTGGCATATTTCTCTCATACTCCCCCACTCCTGGAAACCGACACTTTACACACACACGGCGATTACGGTGATCCCACGGTCGCTTCACCACTAAAATACCTTTTAGGAAGGACATTTTGGAATATAGTTGGTCCGTGGTACAACCAACAATTTCAAATGAGCCCGCTCCTTGGCCGTCTGCCTTGGAGAATCATGTCTAGAATTACACCACTCTTTGAATGTAATGAGCATGCATCATGCCGTAGGAAGGGCTCCCCGTGAGCTGGCTAGTCTTCAACTTGTCCAAACTACCTAAACGGGTTTTTACCCCAAAGGGACGTTTGGACATGCTTATGTGCATTTGAGAGAAAAAAAAAAAGAAAAGAGAGTGAAAAGAAAGTGAGACGAGAATAAAAATGCATTTTGATTTGTCCAATTATTCTCAAATGGGATGGGGTTTTAATTCTTTGTTTTTCTTTTTTAGATCATAATGAGTCAAAAATTTCACCGTTTTGGAATGACTATGGGCGCACCTCCTTTGTTAACTAGTTGGTGGAATAAATTGTCACTAGGAGAGCAAACCGAAGTACGTCAACACTTGGGATATTTGGTTTCATTATTAGAAATAGAACCATCAGGGAAATGATTAAAGCATCAGTGACATTTTGGGATGAAGAATTGAATGTGTTTAGATTAGGGGATATCGAATTAACACCTTTGTTGGAAGAAATAGGGGAATTTGTGTCACATTCAGGTTTAGACAAACATCGTTGGCAAGGGGGCCGCATACTAGTACCTAGCGTCCCCACAACTGAGGAGTTTCCTAAAAAGTTAGGGAAGGTAGCAAGTGTGGATGTAGAATTTTTACAACGAAAGAAGGTGCCCTTTTCCTACTTCTACACTCGGTTTGGGTATTTGAGTGCGTTCGACAACCATAAGAAAGAGTTCGAGTCCTATAATGATTGGAGTAGAGCTAGGCCGCTTGCATTTGGTATTTATTTCTTAGGAGTGATGGTGTTCCCCGAGAGTTCAAGTCACGACATATGCAGTGTTCAATGGAATTGATGGTTATCATTATACCATAATTCCTATGATAGTAACAGACATTTATCGGGCTTTGGGTTGTTGCAAAAGAGGAGAAAAATACTTTCAAGGGTGCAATCTTCTACTACAAGCATTGTTCAAGGAACATTTGAGGAAAGCAAGAGGTGTGCAAGCGTTGTCCAAGCCAGCCGGTTACAATTACTTGATTGGGGAACGATACAGAGTTTCAAAATTCAAACAACCAAGCAGCACAGAGAAATGGGTAAAATTGTTCGAAAACGTAACGGAGGACTCAATTCAGTGGATGTTCACTTGGTTTCCTTCATCAGATTTCATCATTAGCTCTGAGAGGGCATCCTTTGTGATACTTATGGGATTAAGAGGTCTCCAACCTTACCAACTGCTAAGAATGATGAGGCAAGCAGGGAGGAAGCAAATCATCCCATCGATACCAGACACGAAGACTATCAGTTTGATTACACTGGAGATGTTGTTCCGAGGGTCAAGAGCATTAGAAAATCCTGGGTAGGAAGACAAGTCATGGGAGAAGCATCACTAGAGCTCGATAGATATAACGCTGGATGCGAACCAAACTACAAAAGTTGGTTACGCTCTAGTATAAAGGGAAATATGTTAGTGGGGCCAAGTCGTGGGAATTACATAAGAGATCGTGAGGCGGAAGCTCAAATTCGATACCGAGAATTCATGTTGAAAGCTGTCAAAATGGATAAAGAAAACAAAGAAGAGATCGAAGTATGGAAGAAACGTACATTAGAGCTAGAGGAAAAGATAGAGGCGTTGGAGACAAAACTTGAACAATGGAACTTGGAGTGTGCAGAGGTAGATATTTTACATTTAGTGGCGGCTAAGGGATACTTAACAAAGCTATGGAAGAAGTTAAGGAGATCACGCAAGAAGCAAAGAGGGCCAAGATGGAAAAGGAGCGTGCTGCTAGTCAAAGTGTCATTTTCATTTTTCTTTTGTATTTTACTTCTTCGAAAGAAATCATGTAATGATTTTCAAACGTTGGAGAATTTATGAGAATAATTGGCAACAAATGTGTATTTATTTTCTTTGCATAACTAAAATTTAGGAAGGCTATACGTCCTTGGTACGTAGTAGTCCATTAGTAAGCCTACGTCCAAACGTCGAAAGGGTTTTTAACCCAAAAAAATGACAAATTGCATCTCTGCATGGATTCGAAGAAACGTTTGCACAAAATATTGATCGTCTGTTTAAACATGATCAAAACTATAAGAGTGTTTTAGTCTTTACTTTTTTTTGTTTTGTTTTCAGACTATGGCTGCAAGAGGTACACTCCAATTTGAGATTGTTTTGACCTCCTCACTTGATCAGACTCTGGTCAGAAGACTTGGCCGTTGTCAGCAAGAATCACGTCCAAAAGGTGTTGGACGAATTGGTGGCTCTCAAGGCCTATACTGCCATGCCTGGTTTGGTAGAGGCTGCCACACACTTCTCGGACTACAAAAGGGCGGTTTTTCACTTCAATGGTTTGGAGTTGGCACCAATGTTGGAAGAATTTGGAGGACTAGCAGGGTTAGAACCTGAGCCCGAGACTATGGTTTATCCCCGAGACGTGGACCCTAAGGAGTTCATTGAACTATTGGGTGCTCCTTATGATCCATACGCCGAAGGGGTACATGATGGAAAGGTCACGTTGGAGTATCTGCATTCTAGGTTTGGAGATCCAACACTTAGGCATGATTGGACTGGGGCATGAGAAATTCAAGACTGGGAGTGGACTGAATCCAATGCTTTCATCGTTGCATTTTTGGGAAGCATGGTTTTCCCCGAGAAGGAAGGAAAGATTGACATAAGGTTGGAAAGAGTGGTAGAAGGATTACGTAGAGGTTCTTTCAAGCATCAAGTAAGCTTGGTTCCAATGATTCTGGGGGAGGTTTACCGGGCCCTACCCAAATGTAGAAGAGGAGGAGACTTCTTCGAGGGGTGCAACCTGTTGCTGCAAATATGGTCGATAAAACATTTGCATAGTGTCCCCGTCAGTCCGGGTAGCACCAAAACCATCTTGGAAATGAGGGATCCGCTCACATAGCACCCGCATGGCTGGAACAGCAGCATGGGAAGACCCAGCAAACATAGAAGGATGGTACACCAAGTTCGAAGAGTTGCAAGAGGTGCAATGGGTAATTGAGAACTGTGCCAGCTTCGTTGTTTCCATACAAGGTCAAGACATCATTTTCTTGACATTGATTGGATTCCGAGGAACTCATCACTATGTTCCTCTAAGAATCCTCCGACAAGTGGGAATGACACAACAAACTCTGCAATTGACTGAGGGAAGAAGCTTCAACGATGACATAAAGTACATTGAACACCCGATGGTTGGCACCATATTGACTATGTGGGAGAAGAGGCTCACTATGCAATTTTGTCATGGTCGAGACAGTAGGGTGAACCCCGCAGCTACTCTGGCTTATCCTCAATGGCTCAGCAAAGATAAGGCAAGATTCCAATCCAAGACTACACTGAAAAGGAAAACCAAAGCTCCGAGTGCTGCTGAAAAATACAAGAAGCTGAGACACGAGTTTGATCAAGGAAAGAAGGAGTTAAGGGCGACACAAGAAAGGAAAATGAGGAGAAAATACAAGGATAAAATCAAAGGGGATGAACTCAAGTATTGGACCGGCAAGGTCATGGCTGCAAGGCAAGCTGCTGGGAATTTGCAATATCTGCTCAAGGGTTGGGTAGAGTATTTTAAGTCAGTACCACTAGAAGAGAAGGAAGCAAAATGAGTTTTTCACAAAAGCTCTGGGTGACATGGAAGCTGGGAAGGACCTGATGTAGATATTTGCTGATCCTCCACCCATGAGCTTGGTTCACAAGCCCAAAGAAGAGGTCAAAGAGAAGAAGGAAAAAGAGGATGCTGGAACTGATGCTTGATCTGAAGCCTCTTTGCTTGGCACGTGGTCTGGTCGTATTGAGTCGAGTCGTCTTGTCCCTTTTGTCGTTGTTTTCATTTTAATCGATCGTTGTCTTAAAATTAGTGGTTGTAACAAAGCCAAGCAAATCAAATAAATGTTGTTATTTTTGGGGTTTTAGACTGGTGATGATTATGTTTATGCAAACGAAATGATGTGTTTGGTGCAACGTTTCTTTGAATCTTCGATAGGCCTACCTCCGGCACAAAAGAGATCCCATGCATGATAGGACGCGATTTTATTTAAACTAACTTATACTCACATTTTCTTTCTTTGTTTTTGATGTATCAGTCCCCAAGTCCCTGATAGTTTGGTTTGTGCATTCTGGCCGCGCCGCAATACCGGTTGAGGTCCAGAGGATCAATCCCAACACATCCCCTTTACCTACAAGGACAAGGACGAGACGAAATATCATGGCTGAGTTCAACAAGGTCGGAAATGGAACTCCTGAGAAGCAAGGCGTGGTCGCCTATGAAAATTATGCTAAGTTGGAACAGAGGCTGCTCGAGTTGGAGAATAGGATCCCCCTCACCCATACTGATGAGATCATTGAATGAAACCAAACTACCCGCCCTCACGGCAAAGGTCCACTCTACCCGGAAAAGGACATTCCTTACCCTACCTACACTGCACCACCAAAAGCACCACAAAACAACTTACCCTCCTTCACTGTCGAAACAAAAACCATCGCATCACCCACCAAAGATCATGAAATGTATGCATGGACCAGGGAGGACCCAGACAACACCAAAGAGCAAGTCCAATGGTTGGTAGAGAAGTTCAGGCAACTCCAAGACACCAAGGGAACTCGAGGGCTAGCTTATGAGGACCTTTGCTTGTATCCTGACTTAAAGCTGCCCGAAGGTTATATGACACAAAAGTTCAACATGTTCGATGGCAGTGGAGACCCAATGGCTCATTTAAGATCTTACTGTGACAAGTTGATTGGAGTTGGACATGACGAAAAGATCCGCATGCAGCTGTTCAATCGCAGTCTGACTGGAGATGCACTAGTGTGGTATTCTAAGCAGCAAACAAAGAAATGGACGAATTGGGAAGCAATGGCTGGGGACTTCGTTGACAACTTTGGGCACAACACTGATGCTACGCCCGATCGGTTCTACCTAGAAAAATTGAAGAAGAAGCCCGCTGAGACTTTTAGAGAGTTTGCAACTAGGTGGAAGGCTGAAGCCGCTAAAGTCCAACCTCCCATACAAGATGCCGAGATAGTGACAACCTTCATCCGCATACAAGAAGACGTCTATTTTGACAAGATGCTGAATCTGCAAGATAAGAAGTTTGGAGAGTTGATCAAGATTGGGGACATGGTCGAAGATGGACTGAAGACTGGAAGGATTGTTAGCTTGGCCGCACTATAAGCCGCTAACAAAGCCTTACAAGCTGGCAGCACTACCACATCAAGAAAGAAGAAGGACGATGTCTCCTTCGTGGCCGCATCACTTGACCACTCCCCTACCCATAACCACTACTACCAGACACCGCCTCCATCCTACCCATACATACCACCCACATCCACCTACTTAATCTACAACACTCAGCCCATGTACAAAAACCCACCACCACAAAGACCGACATACCCGCAAAGTCCCAATTACCGAAACGACAACACCTATTCACCAAGGCCTCACGCCATTAACAACCCAAGACCCAAAAAAACTACACCCCACTGGCTGAATCTCGTGCTCTGTTGTTCGAGAGACTCAAAGCAGCCGACCACATACAACCCGTGCCATTCAAAATGCCTGACAGGATGACACCCTATTTTGATGAAACCAAAACCTGTGCCTATCACTCTGGAGGACTTGGTCACGATACTGAAAAGTGCTACGCCTTGAGGGACAAGATTCAAGATTTGATCGACCAAAAGGTGATACACTTGAAGACTCCGAACGTGCACAACAACCCCCTGCCTAATCATAGAGATAATAGGGTGAACCTGATCGAATTGGATAAGGAATGAGACTTGGAAGGCACCATTGTTAAAGCAAAGGACAATGTACCAGCAACAGCTTCAGTTGCTCAAGCCGCTACAGCACCAGAGCCCATTGAGGTAGAAGTGGCTCCCAAATTTTATGTCGATGTGGTTCCCCCATACAGCGACAAAGCGGTGTTGTGGGATTATGAAATGGAAAAGAAAACCAAGTCAACAGTTGAGACTGTTGCTACAAAAGAGATGACTAGGAGTGGAAGGATTTATACTCCCGAACATTTTGTTCAAGATAGACGAGGCATCAGCGAGGAGGAGTCCGAAGGACTGTGGAAGAAAGTACAAACAAAGGAATACTCTGTGGTCGAACACTTGGACAAAACTCCAGCACAAATCTCCATTTTGGCTCTACTCCTCAAATTGGAGAGCTAACAAAGTGCTGTGATGAAAGTATTGGACGAAGCACATGTTCTGGTGGACACTTCAGTCGAAAACCTGTCTAGCATGGTTGGACAAGTCATGGAGGCCAACCGAATTTCTTTTCACGAAGATTAGCTACTACCTGAAGGGTTGAGTCACAACAAAGCTTTGCACGTCACTGTCAAATGCAAAGATTGGTTCGTAGGAAGAGTTTGATCGACGGAGGTTCTGGACTGAACATATGCCCGTTCATCACTCTGAAAAGAATGGGAATTGACCAAAGCAAGATAAGGGAGAGTGACATAAAGGTGAAGGCGTTCGATGGGTCGCAAAGAAGCACCATTGGGGAGATTGACCTAACTATCATGGTCAGTCTTGTGGAGTTCACTGCTGAATTTCATGTCATGGACATCTCTGCTTCCTATAATTTGTTATTGGGGAGGCCTTAGATCCATATGGCTGGTACGATGCCTTCCACATTGCACCAAACCGTGAAGTTCGAGTGGGACCACAAAGAGGTAGTAGTGTTCGGTGAAGGGAATAATTCAATCTACAATGAGAAAACCATACTAGCAATTGAAAGGAATGCTCCTAATGGGCAGACATTCTATACTGTGGAACTTGTGGGAGAAGTGCAAAGCACTCGAGGAGGACGCCGCAAGAACTACAACTCAAGTTGGAACCCCACAGACACAATCCAAAAGGGGTATGCTGCACCTTTTGCTCCCAAGTTGGTCAACACACCACCTGGGGTTGAAGAAAGGAAGAGGAACTTTTACAACGCCTACAGCCGAGGCAAAGGCTACGAAGGGAGGAATTTGGTCTGGGAACCAGTCATGTCTGATTGGGGAGTGCCCTCACGCGAATTTCGTGAGACCCTACCAGCTAAGACCGAGAAGCGACCAATGTACTCACCCAATGCCCGTCCCAATTGGAAGCGCATCTCTGAAGAAACAAAGGGAAAGCAAGTGTAGATACCCAAGGCACCCAAACCTATGGAGGTAGTGATCGAAGAGCCATATATACTCCCACCACCTGCAAAATGGCCTAGAGACAGGGTCGTGAGCATCATGATCAAACAAGGCTACAAACCTGGCAAAGGTTTGGGCAAGAACTTAGATGGTATAGTCGAGCCGATTAGAATTGTGATGAGGCCCGACAATGAGAAAGCTGGCATAGGATACATTGTGACCTATGAAAGAGCATGGAAGAAGCATCACTGGACTTCAAGTTATATAAGAAAAGCACCAAGACTCTCTTGCATATCTTCGTCTCATCTGGATACTTGGATGGTCGAAAAGAGGAGGTGTCCACAACATAAGGGGTGGAGCTGAAGATGGCTGATGCTGAAGAGGATCTGCTGGCAGGGGTGCAAAATCTATTCATATCTGATGAAGACTGTTGTGTGATCCTAGAAGAACATATTGAACCTCCTGGACTGACAAAGGCTGGATCTGGAGCGACATTGAAAAACTGGATCAGCAATCGGGCCCGAGCTTATCGTGGACCTTGGTAGAGCTGAGGGGATAGGATTTATCTTATGATTTCTAAAATAAAACCCGACTCTGAGTCGTGGAATTTGCATTTTTCTTCTTTGTTGCATATGTCTCCCTACAAACTCTGTTTTGCAAGGATTCATAAATAAAATATCGCACTATTTTCCGTTTAACTTTTGCTTTAATCTTTTAATTTTGCAATATTTTATTTTTCAGCATTCAAAATAATAATCCCATTGAGTCCACAATCGCAACGTGTAACGAAACAATGGAACTTGAGGAAACTGGAGTTGACTATGATGATTTCGATGAAACCACACAAGAAGAAATTGAGAGATTTGAAAATAAGCCTAAGCCAAACCTAGAGGAAACTGAGGTGATAAACCTACGAGATGAGGAAATTGTGAAAGAGATAAGAATCAGTGTGCATCTCACCGCTGAAGATAAAAAGCAATATACTGAGTTTCTTAAAGAATATGAGGACGTATTCGCCTGGTCGTATGATAATATGACTGGCATAAGCACGGACGTGGTAGCTCACAAATTACCTATCAATCCGGGCTTTCCGCCGGTCAAACAAAAGGCCCGAACTTTCAAGTCATCGGTTCTGTTGAAAATTGGTGAAGAGGTGACCAAGTAGCTCAATGCATGAATCCTGAAAACAGTCAAATGTCCAACCTGGCTGGCTAACATTGTCCCAGTGCCGAAGAAAGATGGGAAACTCTGAGTTTGCATGGATTACAGAGATCTGAATAGAGCAAGCCCGCAGGATGATTTTTCTCTGCCAAACATACACATCCTGATTGATAATTGCGCGAAACATGAGCTGCAATCCTTCATGGACTGTTTCGTTGGTTTTCATCAAGTTCTCATGGATGAGGAGGATGCCGAGAAGACAACTTTCACTACATCTTGGGGGACGTATTGCTACAAAGTCATGCCATTTGGGTTGAAGAATGCTGGGGCAACTTACATGAGAGCGATGACAACTATGTTCCATGATCTGATGCACAAAGAGATTGAAGTCTATGTAGATGATGTGATCATCAAATCAAAGAGGAGTTCAGAGCATCTTGACAACTTGCGCAAGTTTTTCAATCGCTTGCGAAAGTACAATCTGAAGCTAAACCCGGCAAAATGCGCTTTTGGTGTTCCAGCAGGGAAGCTTTTGGGTTTCATCATCAGTAGGAGGGGTATCGAGTTGGATCCATCCAAGATCAAGGCCATCAAAGAATTGCCGCCGCCAAAAAGCAAGAAAGAGGTCATGAGCTTCATGGGAAGGCTCAATTACATCACCTGGTTAATAGCACAATCCATCGTCATCTGTGAGCCAATCATCAAGTTGCTGAAGAAAGACGCAGCAATCGAGTGGACAGAGGACTGCCAAAAAGCATTTGGTCGGATAAAGGAGTACCTGTCTTTCCCATCTGTGCTGGTTCCGCCTGAGCCTGGGCGACCTTTGAACTTGTACCTGTCCGTGGTAGATTCGGCCTTCGGTTGTGTATTGGGACAACATGATTCGACTGGAAGAAAGGAGCAAGCAATATACTACTTAAGCAAGAAGTTTGCTCCTTACGAGGCCAAGTACACATTGCTGAAGCGCACGTGTTGCGCGTTGACTTGGATAGCACAGAAGTTGAGACATTACTTGACATCTTACACAATATTGCTGATATCAAGGATGGATCCTCTCAAATACATCTTCCAAAAACCAATGCCCACTGGAAAACTGGCTAAATGGCAAATGCTGCTCAGCAAATTCGATATCACTTTTGTCACCCAAAAGGCGGTGAAAGCTCAAGCCTTAGCTGATCATATGGCCGAGAATCCGGTGGGAGATGACTATGAACCTTTGCACACCTATTTCTCCGACGAGGAAGTCATGTTCGTAGGGGAAGATATCATCGAAGAGTATGATGGTTGGAGGCTATTCTTCGACGGAGCGGTAAATTTCAAAGGAGTCGGCATTGGAGCGGTATTAGTTTCCGAGACTGGACAACACTATCCTGTCACGGCCAAATTGAGGTTTCCTTGCACCAACAACATGGCGGAGTATGAAGCTTGCATCCTGAGACTTAGATTGGCAGTGGACATGAACATACAAGAACTGTTAGCAATCGGGGATTCTGACTTACTGATTCACCAAGTCCGAGGAGAGTGGACAGCAAAGAACTCCAAGATACTGCCGTACCTGGAGTGCATAAAGGAGCTGAAGCAAAGATTCACCAAAATAGAGTTCCAGCATGTCCCTAAACTGCAAAATGAGTTCGCGGATGCTTTAGCCACCATATCTTCCATGATCAGACATCCAGACAAGAATTACATTGACTCAATACCCGTGACAGTAAGGAAGCAGCCAACATATTGTTATCATGTAGAAGAAGAATCGGACGGACATCCTTGGTTCTACGACATCAAAGGGCTTCTCAAAGGCGGCACTTACCCAAAGAATGCAACAAGTCTCCAAAAGAAGACACTGAGGAGGTTAGCAAGTGGTTTCTTACTGAGTGGAGAAGTTCTGTACAAAAGGACACCTAATCTAGGTTTGCTGAGATGTGTGGATGCTAAAGAAGCTGCTAGATTGTTGGAAGAAATACACTCTGGGACGTGCGGCCCACACATGAATGGTTTCGTACTTGCAAAGAAGATTTTGAGAGCTGGTTATTTCTAGATGACAATGGAGCACGATTGCATAAAACACGCAAAGAAATGCCATCAATGCCAAGTCCACGGAGATATGATTCGAATGCCTCCTAATGAACTGAATATCATGGATCGCGTTTGCCTTTTGCTGCCTGGGGAATGGATGTCATAGGACCTATCGAGCCAGCCACCTCCAATGGACATCGCTTCATACTGGTAGCCATTAACTATTTTACCAAATGGGTGGAAGCTACATCGTATAAGTCAGTGACAAAGAAGGTGGTGTCTGATTTTTTTCGTGATAAGATGATCCGTCGGTTTGGCATTCCTGAATCCATAATCACCGACAATAGATCCAATCTCAATAGTGACCTAATGAAAGCAACCTGTGAAGATTTCAAGATCAAGCATCACAATTCTACTGCATACAGACCTCAAATAAATGGTGCGGTCGAGGCGGCCAATAAGAACATCAAGAGGATATTGCGCAAGATGACAGACAATTTGAAGCAGTGGCACGAGAACTTACCCTATGCTCTGTTAGGGTACCGCACCACAATGAGAATATCAACAGGGGCTACCCCTTACTTGTTGGTGTATGGCACTGAGGCAGTGATACCCGCGGAGGTCGAGATACCGTCTTTAAGAATCATCCAAGAAACACAGTTGAAAGACGCTCAATGGATCAAAGGAAGAATGGAGCAATTAGCCCTCATCGACGGCAAGAGACTGAATGCAATATGTCATGGGCAATTATATCAGAGGAGAATGGCTAAAGCATTTAGCAAGAAAGTTCGAGAAAGACTTTTCGAACCTGGCAAATTAGTACTGAAAAAGATATTTCCAAATCAAGAAGAAGCAAAAGGCAAGTTTGCACCAAACTGGCATGGGCCGTACATGGTTCACCGAGTTCTAAATGGAGGAGCATTTATATTGGAAGAAATGGACGGAGAAGTTTGGCCGAAACCAATCAATTCAGACGTTGTCAAAAGATACTATGTATAGGAGCTTGTACTAATTAGTGATTTCCCTGTTCTGCAATACATTATGTAATCTGAACTACTTCACGACTTGATTCCCCAAGTGGGATACGTAGGCAACCTACTCAAGGTTCGGTCGCATAAATACAAAAATTTTATTTTCTCACAAAGCAAACACTGGGGCAGAATTTTTGAGGAACTCTAAAAAATTCCTAAAGGACAAACATAGTTGACACTGAGGCAGAATTTTTGAGGAACTCTAAAAAATTCCTAAAGGACAAACATAGTTGACACTGGGGCAGAAATTTTTGAGGATCTCTAAAAAATTTCAAATACAAACTGGGGCAAAATTTTGAGGTCGCCCTCAAAATTCACTTAATGGAGTGTGGCACAGCACGAAGAATTATAACTTTGGCTTTACACAACGCGACTCGTGACTCAATGGGGACAAAATATTTCATTTCATTTCTTTCTTATAAAGTGTTTTGAAATCATTTGCGTTACGTACTACTTTATGCATATCCCTATCAGCTCGGCCAAGATCCCGGCACTTGTGGACAACGAGCGCGAAGCAAGCCAAGAACGAACAAACCAAACCACCCCCGCACAACTCACCAATCTTTCTTTGGATGCAGGCACAAAAGATACGTAACTCGGTGACACACGACAGATATGTTTCAATGAAAAGGTTTGTCATTTAAATTAGCTGAGGGTACATAGCCCGAAGAGTCGGTTGAGGGTACACAGCTCGATATCGATTTGTCATTTAAATTAGCTGAGGGTAAACAGCCTGAAGCGTCGATTGAGGGTACACAATCCGATATCGATTTGTCATTTGCGTTAGCTGAGGGTACACAGCCCGAGGCGTCGGTTGAGGGTACACAGTCCGATATCGATTTGTTATTTAAATTAGCCGAGGGTACACAACCCGAAGCGTCGGTTGAGGGTACACAGCCCAATATCGATTCGTCATTTAAATTAGCTGAGGGTACACAACCTGAAGCGTCGATTGAGGGTACACAGCCCGCTATCGATTTTCATTTAAATTTGCTGAGGGTACACAGCCCGAAGCGTCGATTGAGGGTACACATCCCGATATCGATTTGTCATCTACATTAGCTAAGGGTACACAGCCCGAGGCGTCGGTTGAGGGTACACAGCTCGATATCGATTTGCATTTTAAATTAGCTGAGGGTGTACAACTCGAAGCGTCGATTGAGGGTACACAGCCCGATATCGATTTGCATTTTAAATTAGCTGAGGGTACACAGCCCAAAGCGTCGATTGAAGGTACACAGCCCGATATCGATTTGTCATTTACAATAGCTGAGGTTACACAACCCGAAGCGTCGGTTGAGGGTACACAGCCTGATATCGATTTGTCATTTAAATTAGCTGAGGGTACACAGCCCAAAGCGTCGATTGAGGGTACACAACCTGATATCGATTTGTCATTTACATTAGTAGAGGGTACACAGCCCGAGGCGTCGGTTGAGGGTACATAGCCCGATATCGATTTGTCATTTAAATTAGCTGAGGGTACACAGTCTGAAGCGTCGGTTGAGGGTACACAGCCCGATATCGATTTGTCATTTAAATTAGCTGAGGGAACATAACCCGAAGGGTCGATTGAGGGTACACAGCCCGATATCGATTTTCATTTAAATTTGCTGAGCGTACACAGCCCGAAGCGTCCATTGAGGGTACACAGCCCGATATCGATTTGTCATTAAAATTAGCTAAGGGTACACAACCCGAGGCGTCGGTTGAGGGTACACAACCCGATATCGATTTCCATTTTAAATTAGCTGAGGGTCCACAGCCCGAAGCGTCGATTGAGGGCACACAACCCGATATCGATTTGCATTTTAAATTAGCTTAGGGTACACAGCCCGAAGCGTCGATTGAGGGTACACAGCCCGAAATTGATTTGTCACTTACATTAGCTGAGGGTACACAGCCCGAAGTGTCGATTGAGGGTAGACAACCCGATATCGATTTGTCATTTACATTAGCTAAGGGCACACAACCCGAGGTGACGGTTGAGGGTACACAACCCGATATCGATTTTGCATTTTCAAATTAGCTGAGGGTATACAGCCCGAAGCGTCGATTGAGGGTACTTAGCCCGATATCGATTTGTCATTTACATTAGCTAAGGGTACACAGCCCGAAGCGTCGGCTGAGGCTACACAGCCCGATGCCGATTTGTCATTTTAATTCCTTGCGGAGGGTACACAGCCCAATGCACCGACGGAGGGCACACAACCCGATGTCGAATCTGACGCTTGACAGCAAGGAGCACACAATCATGGCATAACAGACACAATCATATACGGCAAGAATCCTGGAAAGGCAATCCAGCCCGGCGGTAAGGTTCGCTTTGCATATACATTATTGAGCAGGCACATCTTCATTGCAGGATATACATCCCAAGCAAAGCAAACATTTTAACCTGATGCCCCCACATTCTCTTAAGTCATAGGCACTTCTCTAGAGTCACGAAAAAATTGGTCGTACTGTCAACATCTTTGCCCGAAGACTCTCTTTCATCATCCCCGGGCAAAGAGCGGCAGCTGTTGACACCCAATTTTGTCCCTCCCATTTTTAAAATCGATAGTTTTCAAATTTTACACACGATTGTGCATTTATTCTTGCCTTGTCCATTATTTCAAATTGTCTTCTCATAATAGCCTGAAAATCAAGGCCGTTTTCAAAAGCATCATCTTAAGCCATAGCCATTTTTGCAAGACGTACGCTTTCATTTAAATTTCTACAATTACCCATATTTTTGATAAAATTACCCAATTTATTTTAAATCCTAAAATACATTTTTATACGCGTCCCTAGCCGTTTTATTAGCTTTAAAATTAATTCCCTAATTTTCCTATATTTTATACCTATTTTATACCATTTCTATACCTATTTTACATTAAATTATGCCTAATATACACTATTTATACACTGTATATACATAAATACATATATACACATTACACCTCACATTTTTATACACATCACACCTATTTTACACCTCAGTGCTTAGGTGGATCAATCTCAGCCGTCCAAGTGTGACATCTGACGCCTGAGATTAAATCTTCTAATCTTTTCCTTAAACGACCCCTAAAACCCTTCCCCTACCCTCATTTTCTCCCTCACCTCCCCGATATTCACTCTCTCTTCTCTCTCTTCGGCGACATGAAACGCCACCACTGCCGTGGCATTTTCCGGCCAAATTGGCCGGTGAAAATTCGGGAAAACGGTACCATTACAATCCCTTGTCGTCCCCTACAAAACCTATGTACTTTTGATGGTATTTGGACGAGGGAAAAACTTGACCCTTTGTTAACTGAATCACCACTGCCGAGAGACGCCTTCGGCGGGGTTCAGGTTATGTTTGAACGGTGTTATCACCTAAAAATAGTAAGAAACTTCCACGTGAGTTAAATTTGTGACGGGTCGACTTGACCCGACTCCGATGTGAATGGGTAACCCTTTTAACTTTTGTTTTTGGTTCTGAATTTGCTTAGTAACATGCCTAAATTATTTGTTTTCTTGGTATGTTAACATATTTGTTTTTCGCATGATTAATCGATTAGGGTTACATTCCATGATTATTATCTGGTTTAGCACATCAATGTGTTTAGGTAGTTGCTCAGTACTTTGAGTTTGTTCTTTGTAAGTCGTTTGTGTCCAAGCATGATTCTAGTGTCTACTACATTTGTCTTGTTTATGGTTATATGTTCAAATGTGAGAAAGAGAGGCTGATAAGACAGATTTAAAATTGTAGGAATGATTTGGTTAGGATTTTGATTGAAAATAAAGAAGGAAATTGGCATGGTTATTGATATGTTTGTTTTTGAAATCTGCCGAGGTTCAAATTTGTTTGTGAATTGATTTGTGAACCTAGACTATGTTGGGTTTGATGGGAGGGAATCCAAATCAATTTGGGATTGATTTGCCTCAAGTTTGGGGATTGATTGCTCTATTTTTGGAAGGACACTCAAGTTTGTCCCCTGTTATTCCTGGGAAACAATATCTCTTGCCTTATGGGATTTACCCGTTTGTTTTCAAAATCCCCACCCCTCACCTATATAAACTGACTTCTTCCTTTAACTTAGACACGATTTTCTGACATCAAAAGACTTAGAAACAGGCACTGATACACTTAGAAAATCGACATAGCTTCTCAGGCTTCCAATTCTCTGTCTTTGCTTATTTTCTCTCCTGAAGGATTACTGCTCTGCTTGTGTGTGTTGATCCTGTCTCCCTCTCTTCTTTCTGCATTCTATTGGTTTCACAGTGTCTAAAGGCATTCTTCTTCACCTCTGGTTACCTATTGCATCTATGTATGTGTGGTTGCATGTCATACTCCTATCCTGTCTTTGTTTCATTTAAACTGCTTATGTGCTATGTTTTTGCTTTGGTTCTGGATGTTCTGTTTAAGCCTAAGATAATCTCTGCATTCCTATCAGAATGATCCACAAGGATCATGTCAGTGTTGTTTAAAAGAGTGCAGTATAAAGTTATGATTCTCCTCATGGTCTGCTCTGTTATTCAAGTTGTTACTGTCTAAATTCGTTTGGTATAATTTCTACCTGTTTGTTACCTTTTGTTTGGGCTCAGTTTATGGCCCTGCTAATCCCTTCTTGCAGCATGTGTGAAGATAGCCTTAGGGGCTATACCAGGCTGTATTTGCAGTCCTTTTAATGTGTTTGAAAGGCTGGGGGAGAAACTCCTTCTCCTCTGAAGAAGGCTATGCCTAAATAGGTTATCAATGCAGCACACTACTTGGCCATTACCCTTTCCTTGTGCTTTTTCCCTTAGAAACTGTCCCCTGCTTTGTATATTTATTAGGATTCCTGTCTGTATGCTTTAAAACAGGGGTACCCAGTTATTATACTGTGCATATAGCCACCCATGGGCTCTTCTCTTGACCTTTCACTCCCATATTTTGCATTATCTGGAAAATCATGACATTTAGGAATCTGCATAGCATTCTTTGTTTTAAAACTGAAAGTCTCATGCTATTTCTCTAAAACTGCATGTTCTGGGTAGACTCTATGAATGATAACACTGTTTTGATCAAACCACGCAGGTGTTAGAATTAAAATACTATGAGAACATGTTTTTCTGAATGTTTGAATCTAAAATTCATTTGACAGGGGCTTAAATGTGTCATATTTGCATAATCTAGACTATTTCTGCAAAACTAAAGACTGTCCCTATTTGCGCAAACAATCCAGGCCTAGATCTATTTTAAAACGTGGCCTTTATATGTGTTTGAAATATTTTCACTACTCAAAATGCTCCTATACACTAATCTAATAGTGTATAGGGGTGTATAAAATAATTTGGGGTTATTTATACGCTTATATGTATTTTCCTAAAGCTAAAACTATTACTTGGTCATAAATTTGCATGCTTATACATATATGTATATATTTTATGTGTGACAGCCCCTTTATTTGCATTTGCGTGCTTCTGTGACACTCGTTTTCAAAGACAGCCCTTTCGACTATATATATTTTCCAAAAACCGACCCCTAAACAAAAAGGCCATTAAGGTTAGGGCTTGACAATTAATGACGAGTCACACCGATCCTAAATGGCCAATATTTCGTTTTAAAAAAACAACACCCATTTTGTTTTGGTACAAATCTGAAATTAGTTTACAAAACTGCCTATTTATGCAAAATTATTTTAAATGCTAGAATTACACAAATAGGCTGAAATTAAACACTTCTGCATGTTTTGACTATATCTACGATTAGGCATTGTATTAGAGGCCTCAAAATACGACTAGGCTTAAAAATAGGCCGTGTGTGAAATCTATTTGCATGTGTACGAGTTAAGTTGCCTAGATATACTGCCTTCTTGAATCAAGTGCTAAAATGACCTTCCAAGTTAGTATTTATGATAATATTTGTCGCTTTTATCCCAAAGTATAGACTCGGACGGGAACCACTTTTCGTGGGACTTGGGGGAGTGCCTAACACCTTCTCCCCCGAGTCATTTGGACTTCTTACCCTTTCGAATCTCTGAAATAGACTAGTGTGACCAATGGACTTGACCCTAGACACTTAGGTGGCCTAATATATCTTAGAAGACTATATTAGGTGGCGACTCCAACACTTAAACTTAAACGAGTTACCCAGTCAAATCCGAAACCCAACTCGCCTCGAGTTGAGTTCAAAATCGGGTATGACAACCTATAGATGATGTTCTTTCTAATAAAGTCGATTACTTCCTTCTGTTTAACCTCGGTGAGAGCTCCAGCTTCAACCCATTTTATGAAGTAATCGGTTAAAATAAGGATAAACCGAACACCACCTTTTCCCTTAGGTAAAGGGCCAACAATATCCAGCCCCCACTTCATGAAGAGCCATGGTAACACGATCGAATGTAAGGGTTCGGATTGTTGATGAATCATTCTGACGTGGCGTTGATAGTGGGCCAATAGTACCCAGCTCGAAGTAATTTGCGCACTAAGGCCTTTCCCCCCGAGTGGTTTCCACGCTCGCCTTTGTGTATTTCAGCCATCACGTACCTAGCTTCGTGTGGACCTAAACATTTGGCCATCGGGCCGCTGTACAATCTCCTGTATAAATTCCCTTCGATCATAGAGTACGAGGCTGCCTGAGTTCTTAAGTTTTTTGCCTCTTTTTTGTCTTGGGGGAGAGTCCCCGAGTCGAAATAAGAGATAAACTTACTCCGCCAATCCCATTTGTCGTCCACCGAGTTGACTTCCAACTTCATCTCTCTCATTTGTGCGGAAAGCAACCGAACCACTGAATCAGTCCCCGAGTGTACCTCATCAACTGCTGAACCTAAGTTTGCCAAGGCATCGGCTTCGGTATTCTCCTCCCGAGGTACCTGTTTGATTTGCCATTCTTGGAACTGAGCTAAGATTCTTTGTGCTCGGGTCAAGAATTGTTACATCCTGGGCTCACGAGCCGTATATTCATCGAGCACTTGATTTACCACCAGTTATGAATCATATCTTCACTCAATTCTTTCTACCCCCATTTCTTTGGCTAATTCCAAACCTGCTAAGGCCGCTTCGTATTCGGCCTCGTTGTTGGTCACCTTTTTAAACCGAACCGAATGCCTGACTTTCTCCCCGGTGAGTGCTTTCAACACTATGCCTAATCCCGAACCCTTGGAATTAGTCGCCCCATCGGTGTAAAGTACCCATAGTCCTGAGGCTGACCCCTTCGACATTGAATTCTCTTTTCCGGCTTCGGGTAGGATCCCAACACTAAAATCAGCTACGAAGTCGGCCAAGACTTGGGATTTTATGGCCGTTCGGGGTTGATAGGTGATGTCATACTCACTTAATTCTACCGCCCATTTAGATAACCTCCCCGACAACTCAGGTTTATGCAATATGCTTCTCAAGGGGAAGGTGGAAACAACTGCTATTGGATGACATTGAAAATAGGGTCGTAGTTTCCGAGCAGTAACAATTAAAGCAAGTGCTAGTTTCTCAAAATGAGGATACCTTGTTTCAGCATCGAGGAGTGTCTTGCTCACATAGTAGATGGGCTGCTGCTTGCCATCTTCTTCTCGAACCAACACAGCACTGACTGACACCTCGGATACAACCAAGTAAACTAGCAAAGTTTCACCATCTTTTAGCTTAGCGAGTAACGACGCGTTAGCCAGATAACGTTTCAATTCCCTTAGCGCTTCTTTACACTCCAGTGTCCATTCGAAGTGATTTTTCTTCCTTAATACCGAGAAGAATTTGTGGCATCGCTCCGAAGACCTTGAGATAAATCGACTCAAGGCAGCGACTCGGCCAATTAAGCGCTGGACTTTCTTTACCCCGGTTAACTCCTCAGGGATTTCTTCGATGGCTTTGATCTTGTCTGGATTAGCTTCGATTCCCCGTTAGGAGACTATGAATCCCAAAAATTTTCCCGACCCTACACCGAAGGCACACTTCTCAAGATTCAGTTACATGCCATATTGCCTCAAATCATCGAAGGTTTCTCTCAAATGGTTTAGATGATCTTCCATTCGAATAGACTTGATCAGCATATCATCTATGTAGACTTCAATAGATTTTTCAATGTATTCATCGAACATGCGATACACTAGTCTTTGGTATGTCGCCCCAGCATTCTTCAAACCGGAGGGCATCTACTTGTAGCAGAAGGTACCTCGGTCAGTGATGAACGAGGTCTTTTCTTCGTCCTTCGGATCCATGAGGATTTGGTTGTACCCCGAATAAACATCTAAGAAGGTTAATAGTTTGTGTCCTGCCGTGGAGTCTATTAACCTATCAATTTGTGGCAGTGGATAGGAGTCTTTGGGGCGAGCCTTGTTTAGATCAGTGTAATCTACACACATCCTCCATTTGCCGTTTTTCTTGGGCACAACGACCACATTAGCCAGCCACTCGGGGTATTTCACCTCTCTTATGAAGCCATTCTCTTGCAGCCTCATGGTTTCGTCTTCGATTGCTTTCTTTTTGACCCCGGTGTGAGGTCTTTTCTTTTGCTTCACCGGGGTGAATTGGGGATCCACATTCAAGTGTTGGGTCATGATCTCTGGATCGATACCAACCATGTCTGAATGGGACCAAGCAAAGCAATCATTGTTGGACTTTAAGAGTTTGATGATAGCTTTTTTCGACTCTGGTCCAACTCCGAGCCGACAAACACTTTCCTCCCTGGAAAATCTTTCGATAGCATGAAAGATTCCAGCTATTCTATGGTGGAGTCCTCGGCTTTTTGCTTCCGAGGTTCTTGAATGCATACCGGGATCTTTTCCACTTCTCCTCGAGGGTCTTCCTCGTCTGACCCCAGTTGTATTGGTTGCTATTGTTTTGGTCCGATCGGGACGACTCCACTCTTCAATGTAACCGAATAGCATTCTCTTGCTACTCGTTGCTCTTCTTTTATTGGCCGAACTCCCCATGGGGTAGGAAACTTGATCAGTTGATGAAGAGTGGATGGAACAGCCTCCATAGAGTGGATCCATGGTCTACCAAGGATCACATTGTACGCCATGTCCTCGGGCAAGACTTGAAACAGTGTTTCCTTGCTAACTCCTTCAGCAAATGTCTTGAGTGTGATTTCACCCAATGTCTTCTCCGTGGAGTTGTTGAAGCCAGTCAACACTGTTGCCTTAGGGATAACTTCTCCCTTTAGCCACATCTTTTTAATGGCCCCACAGCTGATTATGTTAACCGAGCTACCGAGGTCGATCAGGACTCATTTGATAATCGAGTCATTTATTCTCAACATGATGACTAAGGTATCATGATGAGGGAACATCATCCCATTACAATCGTCATCATCAAACACAATTTCTTTACCCGAGCCTCCAACTCGAGTTCTCTTCTCCATGGTGATTGATAGCTTTGCGAACTTCTTTGCCGCTGCGAAATTCACCCTGTTTACCTCTGACCCCTCGATGATAACATTCACGACTCTCTCAGGGGGTGGCGCCCGAGGTGGTTGTCCATCACCACGGTTCTTGGTGTAATTCTCCTTCCCCTTATCAGTGAGAAATTCAGCTAACACTCCCTTCTTCAACAAGTGTGCCACCTCGAGGCGCAATGCTTTGCAATCCTCGGTGCGGTGGCCATAATCCGCATGAAACTCACAGTGCAGATTTTGGTCCCTTTTATCAGCAGGAGTTCTCATGTCCTTTGGTATTCTTACCCCGGCTGTCCCCTTCACAATATTGACCAACTCCAAGGTCGATATGCTGATGTTGTAGTTGGGAATGCGGGGTAGCTCTTTATTCTTTGCGACCAGAGCTGGGCTCGAAGAGTTCCTTTGGTTAGTATTTGGGAAAACCTTTCCGTCGAGCCGTTGGCTCACATGAGAATTTCCAGATAGGTTTCCAAGCGAATTTCCCAGCCTCTGGCTAACAGGCTGCCTCGCCGAGGTGTATGGCTCATACCTCCCCTTCGAGTTACCTCGCGGCGCCTCAGCACGATAAGAGGATTCACTTCGGTTCTTGTAGTTGTGGCTTCGGCCATTAATCTTCCATTCGTCTTCCTCCAGCCTTATCTTGTCATAAGCTCTATTGTGAAAATCATCCCACTTCAGGGTTATATATTGCTGAAGTTCCTTTCGCAACTCAGCAGTGGCCTCGGAGTTGCGAACATTGATGCATTTCTCAAATGCCATGATGGCTAGAGTATCATCCATAGAAGGTAGTTCCATGCGCTCAGCATGAAAGCGCTCGAGGAAGTCCATTAGTGGCTCACCGGGCCATTGTTTGACTTCGAATATATCCTCCTTCCTTTGGAGGATTTTCTGCGCCCCGGTGTGCGCTTTAATGAACGCGTTAACCAGCTCTTTAAAGGTGGAAATCGACCCCGATGGTAGCGCATGTACCACCGAAGTGCTCCCTTCTCAAGAGATTCACCAAATTTTTTCAGAAACATTGATTCCTTCTCTATCTCCGTTAAGTCATTGCTCTTTACCATTGACATGTATTCGGTCACATGTTCTTTGGGGTCAGTGGTCCCATCATATTTTTTCAAGAAGAAGAGCTTGAAATTTTTGGGAGTTGGGGCCGGGGCAGCTTCGGGTCTGAATGGCAACTCCCTATATTGGTCTATATCAAGATCGTCTTGAACCTTAGTTACCCCGGAAATGCTCTCGAGGCGCTTTTCAACGCGCGCCTCGACGCGAGCCTCCACTCGGGCTTCGATCTCTTATGCAAACTTTTCAACATCAACCGAAGAGGTAGTTTCTGCCATGGAGGGGATTGTCCCGAAGTGTGGCATTGTGCTCAGTAATGTACCCGAACCCCCAAATGTGGTCCCATTTTGAGGTCCCCTTCTGTTATCGCGCCCATAGGAACGAAGAGCGGGATGCCTCCACTTGGGCCCACAGGCTGGGCTCCATTCGGGGTCGAGCAATTCCTCGCCTCTAACGAGGCACAAAATCCAGCATTGATGTTGGCCTGTTCGGCCTGCTGCTCTTGAAGAGCTCTTAGTGAGGCGACAACGTAGGTCTGAAAGGCTTCGGTCGTCATCGGAGATGAAGAATTCAGGTTCGACTGATCGCTAGTCTGTCCATCCGGAGTTGACTGCAAATCAGCAGGATTCTTGCTGTTGTCAGCCATATCGTCGAGTATTGTCGTGTGAAAAATGTGAATTCAAATAAAGAAGACGTTCAACTTTGGACCAAAGCGTTTATGCCTGTATCACCACAGACGGTGCCAATTTGTATGGGCCTAAACTGATTTAGGATCACAAATCGAATTTGGGTTAAGAACACAAGCAAATCTTAGTATCAAAGTCAAAACAATGCTAAGAATAAGCGAAAATGCAAGAAATAACAGTGATTTCAATATATAGCCGTGAGTACAAATTTTGCCAGAGTTTCTGTAAGTATTTCTGAATGAATACAATGTAAAAACTAGTGCTATTTATCGATACAAGAGGCCTTGCCCACATTTTCCATGACTGATCATGCCTATACCCACGTTCTGCACATCTTTGAATGAAGTTAGTGGGCTGTAGTGGTGGGCTGATAAGCCGCTAAAATCGAGGTGTTTCACCGAGGTCCAAATGCATGACCTCGGTGGTATGACCTATGGTCGAAGCGAGTGTCATCGAAAAACAGCTTGCGACTCGCCTTCGGTGATGACATTGATGTTCAACTTCGGTGGTCCTGTCGTTCGCTTCGATCTTTCTCCTTTGGAACATCAGTTCGATTGTCCTCGATTCGTTACACCGACGTGCTATCCGAGCACGTCGATTTTTACCCAATACACTCTCGATCCCCAAAATGAATCTATTTGAGACATTATGATTTGAATTACTCTTCTTATCTTTATCGGTACTGATTTTATTGTAAAAACATATATTTCTTGTCACCCCCACCCCCAAAACATTTAAAAAGAAAAAAGATTGACACCCTCTTACGTAACTTAGTAAGAAAAGTATCAATCTCTAGCTGACAATTAGCTCATACTTTAAAAGACATGTTTTTACCGAGTTGAAGTATCTAGATCAAATTTATTAATTAAGTAGAAGGGTGGGGATGATAAAACGAGACAAGTAAAGATATATATTTATTTGGCTATTCAGCCTAGAATATATTTGAATAGATTAATCTTGAATGATAAAAGCTAAAGAATTCTAGCTGAAGGACCAAATGTAGGATAATCTTTTTAAGTCTCAAGCTCTAAGATGTAACCAAACGTGAATCCGAAGGAAGGGACCTATAAGCGGTCATTTGCCATTCTGATATGGAAGTATATGTTGAAACTTTATGTCAGCCACGAAATCTGCTCATATATAGGTCATTAGTCTCGGACACTTGGTAATATAGATGCTCTTGTTTTAATTTTTTTGTTTTAATTGCTCGAAAACACATGTTAAATAGTAATTGTTTTATGCATTCACCTATTTTTTTAAAGGAGAAATTGTATATTTTTTCAAAGATCAATCTGAGTTTTTCGTCAAATTAGGTGGAGTAAGAAAGAGTAGAACAATTTAATTCCATCTTAAATCTAACACCCACGGTACTTCTCCTCATAGAGGAATGTTACATTTAATATATATATTTTTTTTGGTAAAATACGAAATATTATAAATATTAGGTAATGCTAACAGCAGTTATGGAGACATGTTGAGCATCAGTGTTGCCATACTCGGCCAAAATATTACATGCATCAAAATAGGCGTTCCTTGGGTACAGGCACCCATTAGCATCATCCAAAATACAAGATAATATAGAACTAGCAGGGGTTGGGGCAACATAAATATGGTAGAGGAATCATTCTTTTTAAAGCCTTCCTTTGCCATCAGATTAACAACTTTGTTTTGCTCCCTAAAATAATGATTAATTTCCACCTGACCCAGATTCTGCATTAACCTTCTACAATCCAAAATTAAAATACAGTAGCTAGTATTAGAATCTAAGACTTGCTTCACAGTTTTTAAGGAGTCAATTTCAATTTGAATAGGAAGCAAGAACATATCCTTGATGATATTTAAGCCATGCCTAAGAGCCAGTAATTCTATATTCGTATGATCAGTGAAAATAATATGTTTATGAAACCCTAATACCCATTTCCCTTTATGATTACGAACCACCCCACCTGTGCCTCCTTTGCCAGTTTTTGTAGCACCATCTATATTGAGATTAAAGAGAGTTTTAGGTGGGAGGTGCAATTTTAGGTGTAGTATTATACTCTTGGGAAAGAAGGACTGATTTTTAGCTAAAAGAGAATATTCAAGTGTAAGACTTAAGAACTAGGTTTAAAGAAACATCATTGGATAAATTGTTATGATGATTATTATTTCGATTTATCCAAATGTTTCATAAAAGAAAAGGAAAGAATTCATTCTACTTATACAAACGATGATAGATGAAGCTCTTATAGTTATGAATCAAGTCGAGCTGGTGGTTGTTTGACTAGGCTAAGATGGAGGTGTTAATGTTCAAAGATTGCCAAAGTAACTTTTTTACAATTAAGAAAACTATAAGGAATAGACTCATCTTCCAAAGGACAAAAAAAATATTTAGGATTAATATTGATGCCAATATTAGAAAGATAAGATCTTGTAGGAAGTCGATCATGATAGCACAACCATAGAAAAAAATTTATTTTATTAATGGTGTTTATATTGCAGATCCATGTGAAGTCTTTGAGAGGTGACATTGGGGTGTCCTCAATTATCATTCTAGCACTCTTAGAGCTGAACATACCATTTTTTTGTGAATTTTCAAGCTGTTCTATCAATGTAATATGTAAGCGTAGGAATATGAAAACTTAAAATCTTATTTGTGGTATATTTTGGGAGCACAAAGGATAGTTTTTCTAGGTTCCATATTCCTTGATGGTTCAAATTTTTCATAGTGATAGTGTCCTCTTTTGTGACAATGGACCTTGGATAAGCGATCTGATAGTATGATTTGATATCCATTTCTTGAACTAAAAATTTATATCATGATCATTGCCTATAGTCCAATAGGTATCCTTTTGGCTGATTTCATAGCCTTTAGTATACCTTTGTAAGTACCTTGGGATGCAAGCTTAGTGTGAGTAACTTTTGTGATAGGGTCAGTAGTTGTATATTTTGATCAAAGAGTTTTTGACCATAGTGTATTAGTATTTTTTACATATCGCCATGCCAAGCTGGCTAATAAAGCAAGTTTTTTTTTCTACTTTAATCATACCCAATCTTCCATTGTTGATTGGTTTAGTAAGTGTTTCCCAATTTATGAGGTGAAGTTTTGATTTTTCTAGTGATGATCCCCAAATAAAATCTCTTTGTGTCTTATCTATAGCTTTACAAATTTTTTTGGTAATAGATGAAAATGCATAATATGATTTGAGATAGAGTTAAGAGTTGATTTAGCTAAGGTTACTCTACCCGCAATATTTAAGAACTTAATTTTCCAACTAGCAAGACGATTATTCATACTATCAAGAATACATTGATAGGCTTTTCCTTTAGGATTCTTATCAAATATAGAAAAACACAAATATTTCCCAAAAAATGTACTTTTCTTAAATTTTAAAGAGTGAAAAATAATATCTTGGACCATGGGATCACATTTATTGGAGAAAATAATTTTTGATTTGGCATTGTTTATTTTTTATCCTGAAAGTCTTCAAAAGGAGGATAAGGTATGATGTAAAGCATCACAATGCTTGCTATTAGGACGACAGAAGAATGTAAAGTCATAAGAAAAAAACAAATGAGATAATAGGGGGCCATTTCTAGAAATTTTGATAGCATCCCAATTCCTCTCATGGAATATATTTCTAGATAACATTCAAGGCATAAAATGAAAATATAAAGAGACAAATGATCTCCTTGTCTGATGCCTCTAGATGGATTAATCTTTTTTTTTTTCTTTTCATTTATGAGAATAGAAATTGAACTTGTAGAAATACAAGACATAATAAGTTTTATAATATTTTTTGGGAATTTGAAAAAATTAAGAATTTTGTGAATAAATGACCACTCAAGCCTATTCAAATGCTTTCTCAAGGTCAATTTTGAGTATAGGCAATGTTACCTTTTAATTTTTAAAGAATTTAATCACCTCCTGAATAATAATTGCACAATCACTTGTGCGTTTATTTTTTAAGAAACTGCTCTAACAAAGATCGATGATGTTGTTAAGGACAGACTTAATACGGTTTGCCACTATCTTAGTTATAATTTTATAGATTGTATTGCAAAGATTTATAGGTCTAAAATTCTTTATGTCATTTGTATTTTCAAATTTTGGAATGGGACATAATTATGTCTCATTTAAGTAAGAATGCATGTGACTAGTTGAGAAAATTTTATGGCATTTGCTCATGATTAAAGCACCAACTATGTTCCAGTATTTTTGAAAGAAAAAAGGGTGGAGACCATATGGACCAGGAGATTTGAATGGTTTGAATGATTTAAGGTCTTTAAAGATTTCATTATTTGTAATAGGAGGACCAATATGAGATAATTCTTGGGCTGTAATTGAATTTTCATTTGACTAACCATGGATGTGGTAAGAAAAATGTGGTCAGTTTGAAATAATTTCTCAAAATAGTTTTGAACATGAGCTTCAATATCACTTTGATTTGGAATGAAATTTTCATTCTCTTTTTTGATAAATGCTATACGATTTTTTTTATGTCTATTAAGAGTACTGGCATGGAAGAAGCTTGTATTGGCATCTCCATCAACTAACCAATTTATTTGAGATTTTAATTTCCAGTAATCTTCTTCATTTTTCAGAATGTTATTGAATTCACATTGAAATTTCTCTTCCAGCTAATGGAGAAATAAACTGGTAGGATATTTTGGCGTTTTCTAAATATCTTTTTTTTTAAAGCAAAGGTCACTAAGCAGAGTGCTTAGTGACTAATTTTATTAATGTTAAAAATAAATAATAAACTCTTACAAGAAATTATAAAGTATATGTTAAAACTATGTACATCTAGCCTTTAAAATGTACTATTTCAATTTATCATGAACCACTGTATTGGATCAAAAATCACCGACGTCTCGAGCAGGCTCCCGAAACCTAACACGAGTCCACTCCGCGAGGCAAACCCACGAGGAGAGGCAACATGATTCTTCGCCTCGAGAAACCATCTCGGGAAATGAGGAAAACCGAGCTCGAAGCGCCGAGCTCAGAAAGACCACCATAACAATGCGATCCCCGAGCGGATGCAACGCCTCGTCAAACGAGGCCTGATCGTTGTAACCGTCGACCGTTGCTTTAGCATTTCAGGGGAAGATCATGAGTCGGCCATGATCAAACGTGGTGTAATGGCCATAAAGGCACAGTTATTATGTTTATAACGTCATTCTTTCCCCTGATTATAAATAGGATTCATTTGTAAACAAACAGGACATGAGAAATACAATATTCAACTTATACTTTTATTCACTGTCTCGTTTATCATTTAGCTTATTCATAGTCTCGTTTATTTTTTCAAGCTTTTATCTAGTCCGAATCTAATCCTAGCTTGAATATCACTTTGATACAAGTAAATTACCAATTAAACCCAATACAAATTCGATTTGTTGTCCTATCTCGATTTAGGCCAACATAAATTGGCGCCGTCTATGGGGATCTGGTTATAACGTTTGTTCCAAAGTCTGCAGTTTCGATTTTCCACCGAAAATTAAAATGTCCGATATTGTTAATGATAACATGTCTATCCAAGTGCTAGATCTGACAATGGGAGCTACCCAGACCAATGGGGGGGGGGGGAGGTCCCAACACTCCCAACTAGCTCGACACCGCCTATCAGCCCCATCCCAACGAATAATTCAGCTCCATTGATAGGGTTAACGCCTCCAAACGGATCCGCTCCCCCGATCGGCCGAACACCTCCCATAGGAGCATTTTCAGCCGATCTAACCTCCTCAAATCCTGGTGACCCTTTCTAGCAGTTCATGGTGAACTCGCTACAACAAATGCGAGAACTGGCAGCCGTGCAGGCTCAATTCAATGAGCAATTTCGAAGCTCCTTGCAAGCTCTCGGTGGGAACGGAAGAATCCTTTCCAACCTCGGTGATACTCCCTTCGTGATGTTTAACGGAGGAAACCCCAACGCTACTCCCATCGACACCAACATAGGAGGTCTCCCAAATGGGATTGCGCCTGGGGTCTCGAGGACTACAGTCCCCGAAATGTCTCAAACAAGCGTTGCGTCCGACTTTGAAAAGTGGAAGAAGGAGTTTGAGGCCAGCATGGAAAAATGGCTTGAAAATGTGCCAGGGGTTCAAAAACCTCAATGAGCACTGGGCATCAAAAAATGTCGCCAACTACCCTTCAAGCCTGAAGCTGCTCCATCACCCGTCCCAAAGCACTTCCAATTACAAATTTTGAAGAAATACGACGGGACGATGGATCCAGTCGACCATATTACAGAATATATGGTCATGGTTTAAAATAACGATTTAACCCCATTCGAAAAGAAATCCATGTTCTTGAAGAAATTCGCCGACACCGTAGAGAACGGTCGACGATTACAAAGATCAGGCCTTATTTTACGAGGCGTTGCATCCGCTTGGGGATCGCATTGTTATGGTGGTCTTTCCGAGCTCGACGCTTCGAGCTCGGTTTTCCTCATTTCCCAAGATGGTTTCTTGAGGCGAAGAATCATGTTGCCTCTCCTCGTGGGTTTGCCTCACGGAGTGGACTCATGTTATGGTTCGTATTGATTTTTTGAGTTCCCTCGTGGCGCATCAGCGCGCCGAGAGGACTCAGATCGACCCCCGGTAAGGGTGGCCCCGTCCTGTCTTCTCAACTTTGCTTTCTCGAGCCTGATCTTTACTGTGGCTCGGTCATGCAATTCATCCTAAATTCGAGCATTCCAGTACTGGAGCTCTTTCTTTAACTCAGTCGCAGCATCTGAATTACCCACATTAAGATTCTTTTCGAAAGCTATGACTGCCAAACTGTCATCCATCTTTGGTAGGTCCATTCTCACAGCCTGAAAGCGCTCAAGGAAGTCTTTGATGGACTCGAGGTACCCTTGCTTTACGTCGAAGATATCCTCCTTTCTCTTGAGGATCTTCTGGGCCCCAGTATGAGCTTTAATGAACATACCATCCAATTCCTCGAAGCTGGAAATGGACTCAGAGGGAAGGAGCATATACCAATGCAACGCCCCTTTGCTTTAGCATTTAAAGGGAAGATCATTAGTTGACCATGATCAAACGTGGTGTAATGGCCATATAGGCACATTTATTATGTTTATAACGTCATTCTTTCCCCTTATTATAAATAGAATTCATTTGTAAACAAACAGGACATGAGAAATATAATATTCATTTTATACTTTATTTACTGTCTCGTTTATCATTTAGCTTATTCATAGTCTCGTTTATTTTTTCAAGCTTTTATCTAGTCCGAATCTAATCCTAGCTCGAATATCACTTTGATACAAGCAAATTACTAATGAAACCCAATATAAATTCGATTTGTTATCCTATCTAGATTTAGGCCAACACAACCACTCAATGGGTTGATCACTAAGTGCTAATACCACCATTAGAGAAGAATATAATAAATTAAAATAGTACTTTACAAAGTGAAGAAGCACGGCTAGACAAAACATTCGTAAAATAAAAATTTGATAATGTACTACTTTGATTCTAATTAATTCCTCCATTAACTTTGCAGCTAGCCAATGGAGGAAACTTGTCCAAATCCAATGCAACAATAAAAGTCGCCCCTCAAATTGAAGGAACACATTTTCTACCGATGTCACTAGGACAACCCAATTGCGCTTCTTTGTTCTAGTATTAAAATGATGCATTGTAGTGTTGTAATTGGTACCCATAGTAGATGCTATCTTCTCTATCCAACTGCAATCAAAGAAAAAAGTAAATAGCATAGCAAAACAAACGAAGCAGCTATGCATGTCTAAATATCCCAGCAGCTTCCAATTTGTTTTCTAGAAAGTTGCTCACCCCAGCAAGCTAGTCTACGAGCAAAATCCCTGCAAATTCCAAGCTGAAAATAGGACGCTGCAGCTTGTCCCTTGGTCAGGAAAAACACACAGCTGCAAATTCGCCAAAGTGAGCTTCTCCACAAGCAAATCAAGACCAAAATTAGCAGCATGTCCAGCGATACAACGTTGTCCAAAAAACTGCCGTACAACCTGTTCATTGTGCGTCACATAGCAGACTGCCCTTCGCTTTCCAACATGCTGCTTCAACCATGGACAAAAATATCCAGTTTGCAACCAAGAAACAAGGCTGCTCCAATAGAATGCAGCGAGCAGGAGATAGGATGCTTCAGCAAGAAAAGAAATACTGCTCACTTTAGTGAAACTGTGTCGCCTCAGGGAGGTCCTCCACGAGCCAAAAAAAAATTCCAGTTGCTCCTTCATTACTCCACCATCTCGTCCCAGACCTGCACCTTGCACTGAAACTGCTCCAACGTGAAGAAAATTCTAGCAATGAAGGCTCCAATGTGCAGCACTTTGCATGGTAAAGATGCTGGACCAAGGAGCTCCATCATCTGAAAGAAAGTTGCGCCTAAACTTGTATGCAAACTGGGCACGAATTATGTCACTCCACTGTATTCTAATTAAAATAACTTGAATCTTTAAAGTACTGCTCCACATCACTCCAGCCTGTTGTTCAGTAATTGAAGCTGTTCCTTGCGTTTCGTATTGCAAAACGCCTAGGCTAACCTGATATCTCGCGTAGGAGCTTGTTGAACACAAAACAATTCTGCCCAGAAATGGCAGTTTCTCACGACCTCCCAGCTGTAGCACAGAACTTGTGAAGAAATACATCAACCAAGCTGTCCGTCTTGTCATTGCACTGCTATAAACTTTGCATATTGTACCTGCAAAACCGATAAACATGTTAATGAAAAACACCACCATGATCTCCTCCCCATGGATTTGATCATGATTATCCAATAACATACTCCTCCAAAGGCTCCCAAACTGCCCATAAACTCCTCCCTTAATCACTCCAGCAATTTGGCAATATCCTCACTCCATCCCTCTATGAACTCAGCTCCTCGCTGACCTAACTCGTATGTACGGATCATTGAGCTTATCACCATTAAGAATTTTCTTACCTTGTCCATCTAGTTCTTGAAATCCATTAATCCTTACCTCACCACTATCAAGTGCAAAATTAGCAAAGAAGTCTGCCAATTTATTGCCTTCTCTAAATACATAGGTCACCATTATCTCCTAGTCCCTCATCAACTCCCAAATTTCCTCCACCATAGAAATAATATGCCACGACACTTTCCACACTCTTAGTAATACATTCTTAAGTAGTAATGAATCTGTTTCAATCACAATACGCAAAAATATATTAGTTCCCATATATCTCAAAGCCATTAAAATAGCCTTAGCTTCCGCCTGCATGTTAGTGCTCATCACATCTCCCCTATCATCTCTAATACAGAAGTTCCATAAACTCCTCCTAGGATTTACCCTCGATGCACCATTAGTATTACACTTAACCCATCCTACCTCCGGTGGACACCAATTAACTTTTGTAAATTTGAGTAAAGGAGTATATTTTTCAAGCGCTTTAATAAACTCACACCAATTAAATGGGACATGCAAAAAATTTGTCCTCCTTACCTTCAAAAAGTAGAAAATATTGTGTAACACTTGGTACCTCATCCGTGCAAATGGCATCTTTCCTCCAAGTTTTATCGCATTCCTTCTCTTCCAGAGTTCCCAAAATGAAAATTGAGACAACATGATAAACAATCTTTATGTCAGGTTCGTCTGGCACATCCCACCATAAATTAATGACTTGTAATAATTGAAAGGCATCAATATTTAATCCTGCAGGCATAGCAAACTGTTTCCACAAATATTGGGCAGCATCGGATTTCAAAAATACATGTGAAATAGATTCTACATCTGGAACTTCACAACAATAGCATCTTGATGGAAATTGATAACCCCACCTCTTTAACATATCATCCAAAGGCAATCTAAACTGCCACAATATCCATAAAAAGAATGACATCTTAAATGGAGTTCCCTTCATATATGCTTGTATAAATTTCTGGATTTTTCTTTGTGCCAAATAAAGTGATAAGTAGAACTTACACAAAATTTGCCCCGAGACGCCAGCTTCCAGAAAGCTCTGTCCAGCTCCTCCCCAACCTTAGGTGGGCGAATGTCTGTTAGAATATAATCGGCAATGTTCTCTGGTAAAAGCTCTCTATGTAGCTACCCATTCTATGCATTATCCACCATTGTTCCTCTGACTATGACTGTAGTTAGATCACAATAAAAATATGTCCTTGTAACATGATAAAGCGCACCAAGACCCGTCTAATTATCATACCAGAAATAAAAATTCCCACTCTTTACTTGCCACCATATCTCTTGCTCAATTGCATCCCTGGCCTATAGCATTTTCTTCCACACATAAGTGCCTTCCTTCCAGGGCACTAATACAGAATGGTGATGCTTCAAGTATTTATTCATCATAAAACGCCTCCACAAAGAAGGGGTGGTGCAAAATCTCCACCAAAGCTTAGCAAAAAGAGCTTTAGATACATCATATAAACTTCTAAAGCCAACCCCCACCCTTCCTGCACAGGATGACATAAAGCATTCCAAGACGCCCATTGTCTACTAGAATTACCAACATAATTACTCTAGAAAAACTTGGCAAACATCCTATGAAGTTTCGCGATTACCCCAGAAGGAAAATCACACGCTGATTATAGATGAATTAGCATGCTCTGAAGCACGTGAGAAATCAAAGTAGCCCTGCCACCAACTAACCACAGCTTCCCAGTCCGGGAATCCAATTTCTTCTGCACCTTCTCAACAAGTTCATCATAGTGACAATTTTTCCTCTGTCCAAAATAAATAGGAACTCCTAAATAAGTGAAAGGAAACTCCTTTCTAGGAATTTTGTAATATCATGAATAGAATCAACAATCGCCTGAGGTACCTGATGATGCAAATAAACAACGCTCTTTTCCTTGTTAATTTTATGTCTACTTTCAGCTTCATACTTTGATAAAGTATCCATCACAAATTTAAGAGAGTCTTCATCAGTAGGTGAAAAAATAATGGTATCGTCTGCATATGCTAAATGATTGAGATATGGACTCCACTTGGGCATGCCAAACTCCACAAATTCCTCTTTTCTATGCAAAGAATTCAACGCCCGGAAGAGACACTCAGCTGCAAGAATAAATAAAGTAGGAGTTAACGGATCACCTTGCTTCACTTTTCTCGTGGATTTAAAAAAACATAAGCCTAGCCATTGATCAGCACCGAATTCCAGTTATTGCATAAAGTCCTGAAACCAGATCAGTAAAAGTTTCTCCAAAACCCATCTTTCGCAATACCTTTGTCAGAAATAGCCAGGAGACTCTGTCATAAGCTTTTTCCATATCCAATTTAATGACAATATTTGTTGGCTTCCCTCTATCTCGTATGTAATGAACAATTTCCTGCACCAATAATACATCCTCCACAATGCTCCTGCCTTTCACAAAGCTGCCTACTTTGGTGAAATAATCTCTGGCAACACACTAGACAGCCTGTCATGAATCACCAATGAAAATACTTTATTAATAAAATTACTTAAACTAATTGGCCTCATATCAGAAAATGAAACAATTTCCTTCTTTTTTGGTAAGAGGGCCAAATTAGCAGAAGTAATATATTTTGGTAAATCATGCCCACAAAAAGATGTCTGCACCATCCTAATAATATTAGTAGCAATAATATCCCAGCAAGACTGAAAGAATGCATCTGTAAAGCCATCCGGGCCACCAGCGATACTAGCATTGAGGCCAAACACTGCCTTCTTAATCTCTGCTGCATAAGGTAAAGCCATAGATATTGCATTTTTCTCTGCCGAGACCAGGCTAGGAATATGCTGCAAAATATCAAACTCTGTGGGTGGTGCCTTTTCAGAAAACTGATCATGAAAAAACCTGATTGCCTCTTGCGTATTATCTACATCATTTTCAAGCCAATCATGATTTGAATTCTGAATTCTCCTGAGCTGCAACTCTTTTCTTTTTCCATTTACATGAGCATGAAAAAACTTAGTATTCCTGTCACCCTCCTGGAACCACTGCATGCCTGATTTTTGTTTCCAGAACTGTTCCTCTAAAGTATAAAATTTTCAAAGTTCAGTCTGGACCTTTTGTAGCCTCTCCCTGTTGTTACTGGTAGGATGCAATTCAAATTCCTGCTCATACGCCATGACCACTTCTTCTAAAGTCGCTATCTACCTAAAAATATCACCATAGGTGTTTCTGCTCCACTCAGAAAGTGCCTTCTTTAACTTCTTCAATTTGCAATGGAAGATATAAAATAGGTCAGAGCCAAAATAACCTGACTAGTTCTCCCTCACAACATCCAAGAAAGTCTCATGTTGCATCCAAAAATTAAGAAATCTAAATGACTTCTTAGCAACCGAAGCATCAATATTAGTGGTAACCAAAAGAAGAGAATGGTCAGATCCCTGCTTTATCAAATGTTCCACTTCAAACTGAGGGAATAAATTCAAAAAAGCCTGATTTACAAGACATCTAACAAGCCTTTTAAAAATACAGTCATCATCCGGCCTTCCATTCCACCAAGTATACATGCTACCCTTGAAGCCCGGTTCAATCAATTGACAAGTACTAATACAATGCTTGAAGTCTTCAACTTCTTCATACGAAACCGGGGGTCCTCCAAATATTTCAATATCATCAGTAATGACATTAAAGTCACCACCCACAAGCCAGGGAGACTCCATATCAACTGCTTGTGCATAAAGAAAGTCCCATAATTCCACCCTGGTCATTCTATCCGTGCTTGCATATATATATGTAGCAATGAATTCCAACAAGCCGTCAAGATGAATTAATTTTAATATTAACACATGTGAAGTATCAAACACGCTTTTCACCTGAAAGTCCTCGTGCGCAAATACCCAAATTTTACCATTAAATTATGCCAGCATGAATCCATTTCAAGCCATGAACAATATTTATTTATGTGCCTATAATGCTGAAAAGGTTCCATTAATGCAATAAAAGAAAACTGCTTTTGTTTATGCATTGTGATGACCCTCTCAAAGGCCATCTGAGTATTTACCGACCTTATATTCCAGATTAAAAAGTTATTCATTAATTACCGATAGATTTTGAAACTGTCCTCCTTGTACTCACTCCACCCACAGTAGGAGGAACACTTTTATCACGTCTCCCTAGCTTGCTTCGCCTGTTTCTTTACCTTTGCAACATCCCGAGGAGATAGATCACCTTGTTCTGCAATATTCACAAAATTATGAGCTGTGGACTCAGTGTCTAAATCATCATCATTGCCAATATCAATCTGCTTCTCTGGCTGCACTTAATTTACATGGCTTGGAACAATGATAGGCTCAAAATTTTTGGCAACTAACTGCGCATTCTTGTTGATTTTTTTAGAAGTACCTTGCTTCTCTTTTTCTTTGGAATTCACATTGGTAGCAGCTTGAACGACCTTTGAATTTGGAGAATCTATATGCTCACTAGAATGATCATCCTCTGCTCTATCCTTCTTATCATTAGATATTGCATCACCATAATATATAGCTTCATCATAAGGATCCTCTTCATTATTGAAAGTCTAGCCAATAGGATTTTTTTCTTTTGAAAAATATTACCAAAATATTCTCTATTCCAATTCATTACATTATTTTGGAAATTTTTAGTGGCTTCTTGAAAATCAGACGAACAACTCCAAGAGTTATAAACAACATTTATCAAGTCAGGGTGATTGCACCATATTTTCTCAAATCTGAAGGGTTTCTCGCTAGGGGAAATGCAGTGCTTATGAAGTTGACTTAAAAGAGGTGCATATGTCTGAACGTGTACGAGGCAAATGAGAGATAAGGGCATCGGGAAATAGTTTTATCCGGTCATCATTGGCAAGGCATCTGTCTAGTCGTTCAAGGATCAAATTGCAAGATGATTGTCTATTCGTCCAAGTATACTTACTACCCGTATATCCTAAATCTTGTAGCTTACAAGTATTAATACATGCATGAAGAGAGGCAGCTTTATTATTATTTATAGGATGACCCTCCCCCCTCCCCACTTGTCATTTGAATTGAGAACTTCATTAAATTCACCACCAATTATCCATGGTATTTTGTAAGTTTTATAGATATTTATAATACTATTCAATAAAAGAAGTTTATCAGCAAATACATTACTTGTATAAATAGCAGTGAATAAAAAAGAGTTAGTAAAATGGCATACCTTGATCATGGCATAAATTTATTGGTTGCTCACATGCACGTCTACCACATTCATAAGATTATTATCCCAAAGAATAACAATTCCACCAGTGCGATCAGTGATTGGAGCTTTAATCACTCCGGTGAAATTAAATTCATCCCTAATTCTAGCATGGTCATTCATATGAGTTTCCAGGAGAACAACAAGACTAGGGTAATGGTAGTTCAAAGCATACCTAAAGTTTCTTCTAAAGTTAGCATTGTTAGCCCCTCTAATGTACCAAATCATGAAATAAGAAGCTCTATTCATTTGAACATTTGACATGCTCCAACTAAGGATAGGGCTCACAATTACTCTAGTTGATTGTAGGGGTCGAACACAGAGACTTAAACGTAACAAAAACTAGTTGAATTCAATTGAGTTCAATGCAATTAGCAAGTTAATCCTAAATTTGAAGTGTAATTTAAACTATGGTAAAGTAAAGATAATTTCAAGGTAAAGTTAACAATAATAGAAATCACTAGGATACTAACTTTCCCCTAGCTCGTTAATCAAGTGGATATAGTTATATGCTTCCTCACACCTAGGTCACCTAATGGACCTCGCTCGCATTTACCCAACTCACGCCTCTCGGGTGAGAGTTGAGACTACCAACTCTTGCCCTCTCGGTGCTAAAAGTTGATGTATTAAGCGCTATCGAATTCTTACAAATAATGATGTTGTTCTTCACAATACAAGAAAACTTGACCAAAGGTTTTGATATTTTGTCCTTATCTTGCCTCTCAAGTAAAGTAAAATTGTAAGATGCTCTCAAAAACCTAATTCTAGCTATATATAGTGTTTGCAAAAATTAATTACAAAAATGCCATTTTCAGGTTGGGCTGGGGCCCTTTTGCCAAAGGACTGAATTCTGGTGCTGAATCGACAGAAGGGCTGGCGCCTCTTTAGACATGGGCTGGCGCCCTTTTCTAGGTTAGTATGAGAGAACGGCCATACTTTATTGGGAGACCGCCTTTTCTTCTTCTCCAAGAGAGGGCTGCACGTCATAGCATCATGTGGTCACATCTTCTTCATATCAGCCTCTTCTTATAAAGGGTAATGGCCGACCGCCCTTAGCATAGGCGGTCACATCTTCTTCTTATCACCTTCTCCTCTGCAAAGTTACATGGGCGCCCGCCTTGACATGGGCGGTCACATCTTCACAGGACTTCCAGATTCTCAGCTTCCTTGCAAAAGGTTAAGGCCGCTTCAGTGCCCAGTTGGATACTCAGCATGTATGTACCTCCAGAGAAGGGGGCGATCGCCCCTAGCATGGGCGCCCGCCTCTTCAGTGTTTCTGCAACTTCTTGGATTTAGATCACTTTTCTTGGGCAATCATGCTCTTTTGGTTTCTTCATTTCCTTGAAGGGCTTAACACCTGAAACCAAGTAAAATGCATCAAACTTTCCTATAGATTGGTCACTTTTGGATTCAAAGACAAGAGTTTAAGCGCGTTAATGTAAGCAAAATGCTCACGCATCAACTCCCCAAAACTTAAGTCTTTGCTTGTCCTCAAGCAACCAATCTCTTCCCAAGAGTAGTGAAGCACTTTCAAGACTAGCATACAATGAAGCTAAGTTCTATTTTCACTTTTTTCAAAAAGTTAGAAGCTTATTAGGCACCAACGCACATTCATACTCATGAACACTTGAAAAGTCACTTTGTGAACAACTTCATAAGTTTTATAATGATCCATGGATGACATAGAGATTAAAGTGTGGATTTGGTTCATCAACCAACTCACTTGGTATCAAACCACATTTCAAGTAAAGCTCTCACCTCTCGTATCACCACTTGCTTCCTCACTTCAAAGAAAGTAGTCCTTATCTCACAATCAAATTCAAATCAAGGACTTAAGCAATTAAGCACTCACACTCCAAAGAATGTTCATGAGTTCAGTCAAAGGAACCATATGCTTGCCTATTTTGTGACTCTCCACTAATGGAGAGGTGCCAAACATAGGATCAACTAGGACTTTTTTAGGCTTGTAATGAAGGCTCGGGGCTAGGTGTGGTATTTTAGGATCATAGTGACTACAAACCACCTTACCAACATACAACTATTTCAACCATCCTTTCTTCATCTCCTTTCACCCTTTTCTCTTATTCCCTTTCTTTATTTCTCTACTTCTCCTTCATTTTGTCATTGCCTAATGCTTTTTATTTCCTTAATCCACCCTTCATATTTACACAACAAACTTAGGGGAACTAATTCTTTTCACCTTGTTTCTCTTTTTGGATTTTTCACAAGCTTTTTATATATAATTTTTATTTTATTTTATATTTAGCATCTCACTAGGCTTCCTATCACATGACATATCCAATAAACTTCCCCCAAACTTAGGCTTTTGCCTCATTCTAGAATTTTCACTTGAAAAGGGAATTTACACAAACCACTAATGGATTACTCGTAAATCGGGTTACCAAATGAAAGTCTAATAGACTCAAAAGGGACAACTATTGATATTTTTAGAGTAAAGGGTATTTGATGAGGCTCAAAAAGGGTTCCAAAGAGAGCTTAAGATCATTTCCAAATTCAGCACGACTCACATTTCGCTTCAAACACAAGCCGGGCAAGTTCTAGAGCTCAACTCAAACATGTGAACCCACCATCTAACCTCACACATATGCAAGTGGGTCACTCAAGACAAAAACTCAACTCTCCAAAAGGCTTGCACTTGTAAAGTCTTAATGGTCCATTCGGAACCATATCAATGACTCCAAAGCAATAAAAGAACCTAGAGTCATCGACCAAGACCAAAGACTTATCAAGTAGACACTCCACAACTTGTCTCATGCCATAAGATCAAAATGGGATGTTGGTACTTCATGAGACTTTTCAAACACAACCACAAGGCATTTTGTAAAAACTAATATTTACATTACGTGGTTCAAACAACCATTTCCGGAAAGAACCGAGTAAAGAAAACTGAAAGCTTATTTAAAACAAAAAAAATTTCAAGTAACATGCACTATATACAAGCAAAAAGAGGGATTCAAATTCAATCATGTCATCACAAATCATCCAAACATAAAAGAAATCATCCAAAATATTATCCACAACATTCATGAATTTGAATCCCCTCCCCCAAACTTAAGACTCTCGCATCATCCCCGAATACGAAGTAAGCACAAAAATAAGCACAATGGGGGAGGGGGTGGTTAAGAAGGGACTCCCTGATCATTCTTCTACAATGTTCTTTCCTTTGCCTTCCATCTCAAGTAGTGGAAGCTGTACTGGTGGGGCCTCTTTTCTCTCTTGCTCTTCGGCAGCAGTCTCCAAGGACCTCTCAGTAGCAATATGCATCTCCACATCCTCTGGCTCATGATAGGGAGGGCAAGTGTGCATGGGTATGTCAGCAGACTCCTGGCCATCATCAGCAGCTCCATCCAGTATAGCCTGTCTGCGCAAATATGCCTCCTCTTCTGTAAGCCCATCAATGGGCTCTATGGGAGTCTTGTTCTTTGCTTTTTCTTTTTTTCTTCTCTTCCTACTACTTTTAGGCTTCTCAGACTGAGTGGTAGAGGCATTGTCAATTTAGTCCTGCACTTTCTTCTTCAGCTCCATCTGATCCTCCTCTACTGTCTTGACTCTGGCATCCAAACTCTTCAGAGTCTCTCCCTGAGTCTTCATTTCCTCCAACATCTTCTTTAGAGTTTCATTCATTATTTTCATCTCCTCAGAAGATATAGTAGGTTCAGAGGTTGTAGTATCTCCTCTGGAGGGCTTGTGGCCTACCTTAAACCAGTACTTAATTTGACCCAGTTTCATATCCACAGCTTTCACCCATATGTGGATGTCAATTACCTCTTCTAGGGTCAATGTTACTGGAGGGAGGGAGGTGCAGTAGTAAAAGGAGAAGGATCAAATGTACCTGTGGAGGTGGATGGAATGGAAGCTGGAGGCACTGCTTGTGAAGTGCTTTCTACCTTTCCTGGAGCTCTTGCACTGGGGTTCTTTGGGTTGTCAGGGCCTTGTACATCATATAGACTCCATTTCCAGATTGGCTCAATTGGCTTATCTGTTTCATAATTTTTGATTTTTAATGCCTGGAAGTATCTGGACAAAGTGTTTGGAAAAGGAAAATTTGTGGAATTTATTTTTGCAGCTGTCCAAATGCTGTCATTCATAACCATGCCTACATTAACCGTCCTCCCAAGAAAGATGGTAGAAATCAGGACTCCCCTATTCAAAGTGCATTTGTTATCCTTTGTGGATGGAATAAGCCTTGAGAATATGATGGATTGTCATCCCCTTGCCTCAAACTTCAATGTGGATCTTCGAATAATTGCTACTTTTTTCATCCATGTAGAAGTTTCTTTAGCAGCAATGGTGTTTGCAAACATAGGCTTGAGATCTTGCTCACTCTTGTCTTTCCATTCTAGCCAGAATGTGGGAGTTTAGTGAGGCAACCCTAAAAACTTGTTAAGAGCTTGTGGACTGAAGTCCACTTGTTGCCCCCTCAGCAATATCTCAAACTTATGTGGTGTAGTTCTCTCCACATTAGCTTAAAACTCTCTGATCAGTGTCTCATTTTCAGATGGAAGATCATCCATCAACCAGTCTTGCCATTAGGATGTGTATTAGTAATTCCTTGTTGAATCTATCCATGTCATGTAATGAGATAGGCTTTTCTGCAGTTAAAGACCATTCTTTTCTCCCTTGCATGTAATCAAAATATGCTTGCTTTGTGACAAAGCTTTCATCCATGTTTGGTGGCAAGAGAGGTTTGCCACCGATCACTGTGACTGTTCTGTTGGATAGGGGAGGGGGTAATGGTTGCTCCTTTTGGACTACTTCTTCCCCAGCTGTGTGTTCTCCACTAGATTCACTGTTTTCAGAGTCAATCTTTTCGTTTGCTTGGGAGAAAGAGGAGGTGGAATTGATTTGTGCCTCATGCTCTGAGCTTTGTTGCTATTCTGCTGCCTTTTCATGCCTTTGTTTTGCTCTGACCTCCCTAGTACTTTTTCTGCGAGCCAAGGGAGTGCCATCAAAGTTTTCATCTTGGGAGATAGTGGGTGATACAGGTGGAGTCACCACTACTCTTACTCCTCTGCCTGCTTTGCTTTTGCCTCTTTTTGGAAATGGCTTCCCAGTTCCTCTTCCAAGGGCAGGAGGTTGGTTAGTGGATCCTCTCCCCACCCTTTGTGAATTTGCACCTCTTGATCTTGCAATTTTACCATGTTTAAGCAAAGGGGAAACATATTAGAAGTAGCCTAAATCGATAGGCATTGAGTGCTATTGGAAGCTCATCATGTTTCAAAAAACAAGTAAAAAAGGCAGGGGCATGTGTAATTGGCGGCCGCCTATTAGTCCAACACTTAGAGAATTTTAAGTGTTTTGGACAAGGGGCGGCCTACTCTGCAAGGGCGGAGACAAAGGGCGGAGAAAGTCTTGAGGACTTGTGTTCCATACTTAGAAATATTTTCAATCAAGTACAATGGGCGGCCTCCTCATGAATGGGCGGCCTCCTCTTTGACAAGGGGCGAGGGACACTGCAAAGGTGACCAAAAAGGGCGCCCAAAGTCCTGAAAGGTGCATTTTTGACACTACGCAAAATTTTTGGCAAGTTCAGAGAGATGGCCGCCCAATCAATGGGCGGCCTCCAAATGCACGTTCTTTCAAATTCATGAAGATGAGAGGCGACCTAACCTGCAAAGGCGACAAAAAAGGGCGCTCAAACCTCAGAGAGGTGCCTTTTTTACACTTAGACAAATTTTTAGGCCTTAGGCAAAGGGCGTCTACCGCATGAAGGGTGTCCGCCTGATCTTAGGCACTCACTCCTCAAAGAGATGGTCATGTGAGACAAAAGGGGCGGCCGCACAAATAAGGTGCGACCTCCGTCTCATCACCATATTTTGGAAGTTGGAACTATATGAAATGGTGGTCGCCTAAGAGAGGCGATCGCATGTTCATGAACCCTAAGTAGTCCAAGTGGCTGACTTTGGAAGAACAGGCGACCACCCATTAAGGAACAGGCGAGTCCATAGATTTTAAACATTATAGCACAACCAGCTTCACAACTACCCATTTTTATTTCTCTCTCAAGGTCAAAACACTCTCAAGCTTCAAGATTTCAAGATGATAACAGGTAAGCTCACCCTTTTTCCAAGCATCTTAAGTCCTATTTTTGTTGTTTTGGGGTTTAACATTTAATCTAAATCCTACTCCTAATATGTTAAAATTAAATTAAAAAGAAAAAATAAAGTTGAATTGAAAGGCTGAGAGTTGATGCAACAGAATGAATGAGTGATTTGTTGTAGAGTGAGGTAAAGGGGGTTCCGATGATTGGAAAGAATGGAGGATTTCGGTGGTTAGGGTTTCAGAGGGGAATAGTGGGAAGGAGGGGAAGAGGCGCCCATTAGGATTTCTTTTATACCCCTTTTTCCGGTAACCGTTACGAAGAGAGGGGCGGCCACCTCTTACAAGGGCGGTCGCCCATGCATTGTCTTCTTAGCCATGTGATCTTTGAGAAATGGGCGGTCGCCTAAATGGTGGGCGACAGCCTATTGGCTTCTACCCTTCACACTTGAGAAAAAGGGCAGCCAACACTGAATATGCGGCCAAAGAGGGCGCTCAAAGTCCAGAGAGCTCCATTTTCGACACTTAGCCAAAATTTTGAGGCTTAAGAAAATGGGCGGTCGCCTCTTGAAGGGGCGACCTCTGTGTCAAAAAGGGCCTCCTACTCTGCATGTGCGGCCAAAATGTGCGGAAAAAGTCTAGAGAGCCTCACATTTCATACTTGTAAATTTTTTTGGATTTCTGGAAATGGGCGGTTGCCCATTTTGAGAGGCGACCGCATGTTCTTGGCTCTCTGAATCCTTCATTTTCCTCTTTTACCTTTACTTACCTAAGGGGTGGCTGCCCAAGCAAGGTGCGGCCTCCATTCTCATATGCATTGAATCTCATTTCATCTATTTCATTCAGCGCCTCCATTCTAGACTTTGCGGCTACTTTCCATTCTAAGTTCAACTTTTTCAAAGCCCACAATGCCTTGTATTCAAGTTCAATAGGGAGATGACAAGCCTTTCCAACCACCAATCGATAAGGAGACATACCTATTGGAGTTTTGTAAGTCGTCCTATAAGCATTATCCAACTTCTTGGCCCAATTCTTTCGGTTATAATTCACGGCCTTCGCCAAGATTTGTTTGATTTCCCGATTAGACACTTCCAGTTGTCCACTATTTTGTGGATGATAAGGAGTTGCGACTTTGTGCTTGACCCCATACTTCTCAAGGAGTGTGTGAGAAATATCTTGTTGCAAAAATGAGAACCACCATCACTAATTATGGCTCTAGGAGTGCCAAACACTTTTACCCACTTAGATACATAGTAAACGGCTACCAAGATATACTTCATCCCACAAGAGCTTGAGAATGGACCCATAAAATCAATATCCCACACATCAAACAACTCTACCTTCATATAGGATTTTGGGGCATTTCATGCTTTCTTGACACACCTCCGGCTCTTTGGCATTTATCACAACTTTTCACAAAGGCATGAGCATCTATATAGATGGTTGGCCAATAGAAACCATACTCCAAGATCTTTGAAGTGGTTCTAATACTACCATGAGGCCCACCATAAGATGAAGAATGGCATCCATTGACAATCTCCCATTGCTGAATTTCCGAAACACATCTTCGAATCATCCCACCTGCGCAAATTTTGAACAAATATGGCTCATCCCATTAATAATTACGAGCATCTTTTATGAGCTTCTTCCTTTGATTGTACGAATAGTCACCAGGCAAATATCCAGATACCACAAAATTAGCAAGCTCCGCATACCATGGTATTTTCTCCAAGGAATCCGCCAGAAATCCGGAAAAGAATCATTGATTTCATCATCTTCACAAGGTCTCCCCCCTTCTTCCAATCTTGGTAAGTGGTCCGCCACTTGATTCTCGCTGCCTTTTCTTTCCATCACTTCAACATCAAATTCTTGAAGCAATAATATCCACCGAATCAAGCGGGGCTTGGAGTCTTTCTTACTCATCAAGTATTGGATGGCCGAATGATCGATATGAACAACTACCTTAGAGCCCATCAAATAAGCCCAAAATTTTTCAAATGCAAACACCACGACTAAGAATTCCTTCTAGGTGACCGTGTAGTTCAATTGGGCCCCATTCATTATTTTACTAGCATAGTAAATTGGATGAAAGATCTTTTCAATTCTTTGACCTAACACGGCACCAAGAGCCGCATCACTAGCATCACACATCAATTTAAAGGGCAAATCCCAATTTGGACTCACAATGATGGGTACGGTAGTGAACCTTCTTCTTAACTATTCAAATGCCTTAAGGCATGCATCATCAAATACAAATTTTGCTTCCTTCTCAAGTAGCTTGTATAAAGGTTGGGCAATTTTGGAGAAGTCCTTAATAAATCTTCTATTAAAGCCGACATGGCCAAGGAAACTTCTCACTCCCTTCACGGTTGTGGGAGGTGGAAGCTTGGATATAACATCAATTTTAGATTGATCCACCTCTATTCCACGCTTGGCCACTTTGTGCCCCAAAATAATCCCTTCTTCGACCTAGAAATGACATTTCTCCCAATTAAGTACCAACTTGGTTTCTTCACACCTTTCAAGTACAAAATCTAGGTTATGCAAGCAATCTTAAAATGAGCCTCCCACAACGAAAAAGTCATCCATGAATACTTCCAAGAAGTTCTCAACCATATCATGAAACAAAGAGATCATGCACCTTTGAAAAGTGGCGAGTGCATTGCAAAGGCCAAAGGTCATTTTCTTGAAAGCAAATGTCCTATAGGGACAAGTGAATGTTGTCTTTTCTTGATCTTCCGCTTCAATGGAGATTTGATTGTAACCGGAATACCCATGTAGGAAACAATAATAAGCCTTTCCGGACAACCTATCCAACATTTGATCAATGAATGGAAGGGGAAAAAGATCTTTTCTTGTAGCTTTGTTGAGCTTATGATATTCCATACAAACTCTCCACCTGGACACGGTCCTAGTGGAAATAGCTTCACCCTTCTCATTGTGCACAACCGTCATGCCTCCCTTCTTAGGCACTCATTGAACTGGTGAATCTCATTCACTATCGGATAAGGGCTCAACAACTCCCGCGTCCAAACTTTTTATGATTTCCTTCTTGACAAGTTCTTGCATGGCCGAATTCAGCCGACTTTGATGCTCAACCAAAGGTTTGAAACCTTCTTCAAGAATGATTTTGTGGGCACACACTCTTGGATCAATGCCTCTAATGTCGGCCAAAGTCCACCCAATAGCCCGAATTCTCTTTCACACAACTTGTAAGAGCTTTTCTTCTTGGGATTGGTCTAAATGTGAAGAAATAATTATGGGAAGAGTGGAGTTAGGATCAAGGTAGGGATATCTCAAATGACTTGGTAAGATTTTTAGCTCAAGAATGGGGGGTTCTTCAATGGAAGGTTTAATTGGGGGGATTTTTCAATTCTCAAGATCAAGAGAAAGTTTTTTTGGAGAATATGGCTTACTACCAAAGCCCTCTAATGCAAGAACACATTGTTTCACGCTTTCTTCATCATCAACATCCATATTCCACAATAAGGGTGTCAACACTTCATACTCCCTTGTCAAACTCTCTTTTTCCACCAATGCATCTATAGCCATATCAACATAAGAACACGATCCATCATCAATCGGTTGCTTCATAGATTTACAAATATGAAACACCACCTTCTCTCTATTGAATCTAAAGATTAACTCCCCATTCTCCACATCACACAATGCTCTTCTCGTAGCCAAGAATGGTCTTCCAAGAATAATTGGCACATCATAATTAACGGCACAATCCAAAATAACAAAATCCGTTAGGAAGATAAAATGATCTACCTTTACAAACACATTACCAATAACTCCAATGTGCTTTTTGATGGATCGATCAGCCATTTGAAGGTTTATCTTATTTGGCCTTGGCTCTTTGCCTCCAAGTGTCTTGTAGACGGCATAAGGCATAAGATTGATGCTTTCTCCCAAATTACACAATGCCTTTTCAAAGTGCCTTCCCCCTATAGTACATGGTATAGTGAATGCACCGGGGTCTTCCATTTTTATGGGTATCATATGTAACATAATGATACTACATTGATGAGTGACCTTGACAGTCTCAAGTTCTGAAACCTCTTCTTTGTCACCAAATCTTTTACAAACTTTACAACATCCGGCATTTGCCCAAGAGCATCAACTAAATTTAGATTGATGGAAGTTTACGCAATCTTCTCCCAAACATTCTTTGCATGATCCGCTCTTCTCAATTTTTCATTTCTTTGTGGGAATGGTGGAGTGGGCTTTGGGATAGTGGTCTTGGTAGGAATGGCTTCTTTAGGTAGTGGAGGTTCTTTGGTGGCTTTGTGGGTAGTAGTGGGTTTTGCCATTGCGGGTTCTTTTACAATTGGTATCTCTTGCTCTTGGACAACTTTTGGCCTCATCTCCCCTTGAGTTTCACTTCCAACCTCTACTACATCACTCAATATCTCTCCTTCTTGCTCACCCTCTTCAAGCTCTAATTAAATATCATCACCAACCATTTTGGGGTCATCCCAAGTCTTTCTACTTCTAATCGTGATGTCCAATACTTGATCTTTTGCATTTCTCTTAGGATTCACAACCGTATCACTCGACAATGCCCCTTGTTGTCTTTGATTTATTTGGTGAGATAATTGGCTATATTGGGACTCAAGCGATTTGATAGATGTCGAATGTGATTGCACGATTTGCTTGATATCCTTTATATCACCCAAATTATCTTCTAGGAATTTTTAAAATCTTCTCCATCATGCCTTCAAACTTTGAATTTTTTAGAGTGCTTGAACTTTGTTGAGAATCATGAGAGCTTCTTTGATTGTTATTTTGCTGTCTTCCTTGATTGGTACCACCCCATTTATGAGTGTTACTCCATTGATTGTAAGGCTTCCATTGGCCTTGAGCTTGATAGCCTTGATTGTATGGAGGTCTTTGGCCTTGATAAGCATTAACATAATTGGCATCCTTATCATACTCTTGGCCACCTTGAATTGCCATTTGCCTTTCTTGACCTTGAGGTATAAACCTCATAGGCATGTATCCCGTAGAGCATAACCCGAAGGGTAGGGTTGATAACAATAATTGGCTTCATGATGAACTTCTTTGGGGGTAAATCAACGGCATTGACTTGCTTTGTGGATTCTTAATTTTGCTTCAATTGGTTCTTAGCAAGCATCTCAACCGTAGTAACAAGTTGGACCATTCTTTCTTCTTGAGATTCAATTTCTTTTGTTATCACATCATTGTTGGGATCATATGTACCCAATCTCCTCACTCTTGACTTCCATTCCCTTGATTGCTTTATGAAATTGTTGATAAGATCGGTTGCTTGTTGAAAAGTACCTTCCATTAAGCCTCCTTCAGCAACATGATTAATGGTTGTTTGATTGTTGTCATCAAGACCTCTATAGAAAGTCTCCAATAGAACTCGATCCGAAAAGCCATGACCAGGACAAGAGTGAATGAGCTTTAGAAATCTATCCCAAGCTTTGTACAATGGCTTACCCACTTTTTGTTAAAAATAATTGATATCATCCCTCCAATCAACAAACTTCCCCGTTAGAAAATACTCATCAAGAAAAATCCTTACCAATTCATCCCAAGTGTGAATACTCCTCTTTGGAAATCCATGTAACCAAGCCCTAGCTTTTCCTTTTAGTAAGAATGGAAAAAACCTAAGGCAAAAAGAATCATCGGTCACTCCGGCATGTCGGTTGAGAGTGCAAATCTCAAGAAACGTTTGGTGATGCTTGTTAGGATTCTCATCTTCTTCTCCTCCAAACAATCCTCGATTGTCAAATGAATTCATAACGGCCGGGGGCATTTGAAAATTAACCCAGATTGGAGGCGGTACAATGGCTCCAAAGAAACCATCATCATTGACTTGTTCCCTCCTTGCATTTCTCCTTGCTCTAGCTCCTTGAGCTTGGGAATTTTGTTGTGCTCCATCTAGTGGCTCCCCATCAAGGATTTCAATATTGTCATCCACACCAATATCCTCCACATTGTCATTGACCGGACGAGGGGGTGTTGGTGGATCATCTACTTGTGGGTTACCAACACCTCTACCTTGATTAGGTGGAACTGCTTGCGTTGGTGGTATTTTCAATAAACACCAACAAAGTCAAAGTGAACCAAAACCAAAAGTGAAAGTGCTCGGATTACACTACCTAACAACAAGAACTTGAATTAATTCAACTAAATTGTCTACCGAAGTCCCCGGCAACGGCGCCAAATTTTGACACGCTCCGGCTAAGGATAGGGCTCACAATTACCCTAGTCGATTGTAGGGGTTGAACACAGGACTTATACGTGACTAAAAGTAGTTGAATTCAATTGAGTTCAATGCAATTAGCAAGTTAATCCTAAATTTGAAGTGTAATTTAAACTATGGTAAAGTAAAGACAATTTCAAGGTAAAGTTAACAATAATAGAAAATACTAGGATACTAACTTCCCACTAGCCCGTTAATCAAGTGGATATAGTTATATGCTTCCTCACACCTAGGTCACCAAATGGACCTCGTTTGCATTTACCTAACTCAGCCCTCTCGGGTGAGAGTTGACACTACCAACTCTTGCCCTCTCGGTGCTAAAAGTTGATGCATTAAGCGCTAGCGACTAATCCCAAGTAAGGCATCCCCCTCTCAGTGTTCAACCCATTAACCCGGGGTAAATGACTCGCACTTAGCCCCGGTACCCCGTCACTACACTTCCCATTCCTAGATTTACCTTTTCGGTGTTAATCTAGTACTTATTGGGGTCAACTTAAGTTGTACACTTCAAGTTGTTGTAATGTAATCAAAAGTGGTGAAATGTGGTATTCCTAGGTGTTTAGAAGTTTATTATGCTATACCCATTTGATTATTGGACTAGGGTTTCATTTGCACTCGAGTTAGTGATTTAGCTACTCATGCTAAGTAATGATTCAAGACTTGAAAGTAATGAAATATGCATTAACATAGTAAGGTAGTAATGATTCTTACAAATAATAATGTTTTTCTTCACAATGCAAGGAAACTTGACCAAGGGTTTTGGTATTTTGTCCTTATCTTACCTCTCAAGTAAAGTAAAATTGTAAAATGCTCTCAAAAACCTAATTATAGCTATATATAGTATTTGCTAAAATTAATTATAAAAATGCCATTTTCAGATTGGGCTGGGGCCCTTTTGCCAAAGGGATGAGTTCTGGTGCTAAATCGACAGAAGAGCTGGCGCCTCTTTGGACATGGGCTAGCGACCTTTTCTAGGTTAGTATGAGAGGGCGGACGCACTTTATTGGGCATCCGCCTTTTCTTCTTCTCCAAGAGAGGGCTATACGGCATAGCATCATGTGGTCGCATCTTCTTCATACCAGCCTCTTCTTACAAAGGGTATGGGCAACTGCCCTTAGCATAGGCGGTCGCATCTTCTTCTTATCAGCTTTTCCTCTGCAAAGTGACATGGGCGGTCGCATCTTCACAGGATTTCCATATTCTCAGCTTTCTTGCAAAGGGTTGAGGCCTCTTCAGTGCCCAGTTGGATACTCAGCAGGTATGTACCTCCAGAGAAGGGGCGATCGCCCCTAGCATGGGCGCCCGCCTCTTCAGCGTTTCAGCAACTTCTTGAATTTAGATTACTTTTCTTGGGCAATCATGCTCTTTTGGTTTCTTCCTTTCCTTACAGGTCTTAACACCTAAAACCAAGCAAAATGCATTAAACTTTCCTATAGATTTTTCACTTTTGGATTCAAAGACAAGAGTTTAAGCGAGTTAAAATAAGCAAAATGCTCATGCATCAACATTCTGTGGTGGGGGTAGGTTCACTTGATCCTGTGGAGGTGGGATCACATTGTCCCTCAGTGTTGAGCTCAATATTATTGCATATTTTGCTATTTGTTGATTTGCGGGAAACCTTAGATCGAGTGAGCATTTGACAAGAGTTATTGGACAAAATAGAACGTACTTTTTCTCCAATTCTTCTTTGAACAAGATTATTGTTATTTCTCTCAGGCTTGAGTATGTGGCCTGAAGGTCCTCCGGTATATTGTTTTGATCCTGGTCTTATTGTTGCATTTCTACCTCTTGTTCGTGCACATTGGGATTTGGGGGGGTTCACTGGTGGTACATCTTGTGGGGGAAAATCCTTCATTTCCTCTTGGTTCAACTCCTCTTGTTGCATGTTTATTGGTAGTGGTACTTCTTGATGCATGTTCGCTGGAGGGGGCCATTGATAGAAAATTAGGATTGGTAGATTGTTTTCCACTGGGTGGTAGAAAGGAAGGTTCTAAAGATGTTCTAAATGCATAGGATCTTGCATGTTGTGTTGGGCTAGTGGGTTGATGACATTTTGGTTGAGGTGGAAGTTCATGAAATTTTGATTGGTTAGTCTCATTGTCTCTAATAGTGCACTTACTAGGAAGTGTGAGTTTTAAATCACTACTACTACTTGTTGATTGTTCACCATAAAGTGGAACATGAATGCACGACACCTTAGGGTTTATTCCATCCATGAGGCTGGTAAGTGGTTGTTTGGTTGAGGCATTGTAAAAATCAGTGGTGGAGGAGGAGGGTTGTTTTGGGGTGGTGGTACATTTTGTGGGAATTGATGGTGATTCTCCTGATTCAACCTGACATGTGGGGAAAGTCGATAAACAACTCTTTGCGTTGTGTTCAATAAGCGAATTTTTATCCTGTGTTGGTGCATTTATACTCGAGGCATGATTGTGTAGAGAAATGTAAGAGTTTTCTTGTTCTTGTGAGGAATGTGTCTGAGCTATTTTAGGACTAGTAGTATCTATATCCATAGTGTTTGGGGGGGAGAGCGTGAGGTGAGTTGTAAATGCATGTGAATCTATTGGTTGAGTTTGAGATTGGATGCAAAAGGAATGATTGCTAGCTGAGTTAGTGTCGTTGGTGGATGCAACTACTCATTTGATTGGCCAAGATTTTGCATGCCTTGCAATGTGGCATTAGCCAATTCTAACGGAGGAGTGGTCTCATATGATTGCAAATTATTTGTAATAGTGGTAGGGTTATTGACACGTGTCCCTAAGTTAGTATTATCCAGTGCATGTAGAGAAGAAAAAGTGTTTTTTATTTTAATATTATTATCAATTTTTCCTTTCATATTTTCGGTTTTTATTTTTATTTTTATTAGAAGTAATCTTAACAATCATAAGAGCTTGATCTTGAGATGTTGAAGCATTGGCAGATTTATCTTTGTAAACAAGTGTTTGAGTTCCAAATATTTTTCATTTTTTACATTAAAAATCTTGACATTAATGGAAGATGATAAATTACTTTGAGTAATAGAAGATTGAGGCATTGAAAACTTACCTGGTGAAGCCGTCTTTTTCCTCCTAGGGAAGCGGATTGTTTGCCATCCTTTCTCTCCATTGTCCAACCATTAAACTCATATGGAATCAGTTTGTGTACTAGGAGCAGTTAATTGATTAGGACAAAAAGTAATTTTTTCAATTATATGTGGGCACATTAACTTTGTGTGTCCCAGCTGTCCACATAATTGACATAAAATGTCTTCTCCTTCGTATATGATTTGTTGTTTACGCATATCCACTTAAATTGAAGTCTTAACTGGAAAATCTAGGGGAGCTTTAACATAAATACGGGCATAACGTCCTCTTAATGTAGCTGAGGCGCAACTATCAATTTTTAGAAGTTTCTTTATTTTATTATCAATTATTTTTAAATTCTCCTAAGTCGTAAAATTCCGTAGGTAATTCCGAAAGATGTATCCAAATAGCGGAATAAGTAATTTTAGCACATGAGACAACAAAGTTTGATTCCCATCGTTTTACTGATAGGAAAAAATTGTTAATGAACCAAGGGCCATTTTGTAGTGCTTTAATCATATTTTCTTCTTTTAGTACTTTCACAATATAGTAATCAGCTCCTAAATCTATTAATATGAAATTTTCAAAGGGTTCCATAGTTGAGTAATTCTTGATTTGAGATATTGATGGCTTACTCGTTTCCCAAATAGTTTTATAATTAAAGAAAATTTTCATGAGTTGTAAAGTCTCTCCATGTCATTAATGGATAGGTTTATGAAGCTTTATGTGTCAAGATTATTTGTATCTTCTTCCAAATCTCTCATAAGAGAATCTGTTGTGGTATTGGCATTTGAATTATGCATGAAAATTGTAGATGTTAATTTTTATGTAAAGGAAGATTTTTTTTTTATTATTATTATTATTATTATTATTATTATTATTATTAATATCCGGTGGTTTAGGAGGTATTTGATCAGTCAAATTTTCATTTCTTGTTCACATTCCATGATATGAGTAGGGAAGGTAGTAGAAGTAGTAGAAAGTAGTAGTGGAAGTAATTTGTTTTCTTTCGCTAGAGCTTCTCAATAGGAAGAACTTCACATCTCTACATTCAATATTTGTTAAATTCATCAAGTTCAATCTTGATTCCACATTTGTTATTATATTCAAATTCTTTTAGAGCTTCTATCTTCATTACTTAGACACAAGTTCAAACCTCACTATTACTATGATCCTTCTATCTTCCTTCCCTTTGTCAAAAAATGAAAATCACATTCAGAAGAAAACAAAAATAGCAAGAAGCACGACGTTGGAGCAAACAAAATTGTAAGGCCTGGTACCTCCACAAATATATGGAGAAAATCTTCATGGTTATAATCAAAGTGTCCGTCAATCGATCACTTCTAGTTGGGCATCCAAAGACGGATCACAAAACATTGAAGTGTCCGAAGCACCCAATAAATGCACCTAAGTTTCTTTTTCTTTTTCTTTTTCACACTTCGTTTTCTTCAGTGGTTTTATTTTCTTTCTCAATTAACTTTGTTTTCTTTAATGATTAAGGTGATGGATTTGTGGCATATGATGAAGCTGGCCCACTATATAAGTTATCGCAGCCAAATGAAAAATAGACACATGCTCAATTTAGAAATCGTTTATATCGTACCATTCCAAAACCATTGATTAGTATTGTCAAAGTGGACAAATTGTGAAACACGTGTGCAGGCAGGGCAACAACTTTCACTTTTTAGTAGTAAGTAGTACAGGGAATTTTGTTTTGGGACTTCTACTATGCAAGTCCATGTCTTACTTCCTACTTTGGTAATACAATGTAATCCCTATGTTTCACGTTACACTGCAAAATTATCATTGGAGAGTCATTTACTCCCATCATTGATGATACTTGATAAAACACAAACGGGTGGATTGGGTGTTTCGTGAGTTTCTACAATCTTTTGTAAAAATATATCGGTTGTTGATGATTATAAGCTGACTAAATTAGGTCTTGGAATACTTGTTATTTTCCAACATACACCACTTTACTGTTTTAAGGACCAGTTCCTTAAAATGTGTTCCTTTACTATGTTATATGCGGAATTTAAAACTGTAAGTAAATGAATACCCAATATTAGCGTGGAAAAACCCCTTGAACTCGGGATCAAAAAACCACGACCTACTCTTCCAAGTAGGATTTCAACTTCACTATGTAAAAGACCCACTTGGTTACAAGACTACCTTCTTACTAACCTAGGACTAACTCTAATCCTTTAGTGACCTCTTTCACGATCAGTGATGCTTTGTCAAATACACGACTTGAACTGAAAAGATACAACCCGATAATGCCTACTACAGTTGAACTAAGACTGAACTTTTACAAGACTCAATCTAAGGAACAGGTTCTTACTTAGTTCCCTGTAGTTTACTGATTACACAAATAAGAAAATGACTCTTTCAATGCTTTTCACGATTCTCTCTGTATTTGTGCATTCCTCAATAGCTGATATGCTCCTCGTTTTATAGCTTCAGCAACCAAGAAGTCTTGAGCAATTAGAACTCCAAAGCTCCCAAGAGTTTGAGTCCTAATTGAACTCTTCACTTTAAGCATCCGAATCTTTTAGCCCTTATCCATTATTTATGCAATTTTTTCATATCACGTTTAGACCTGCATAATTATCAAGATAAACATTAGTCTAAGGATAATTAACAATATCTCAGCTTAAATGATTTAGCATGAATTATCTATTTAGCTGCAGTGATTCAAAGGAACAAGTCCTTTGAATCCGTTCTTTAATCATCAGTCAAAATTTCAAGCTTATCCAAGCTAACATTTTCTCCCTTTTTTATGATGACAAATTCATAAGTATAGCTGCATATCCTTAATGTCCTGAAGTACAACTTAAAGCTCAAAAAAAATCAGTAGAGACTTATTTATCATTAAGGAGATTTTCAATTAGGTATAAAGTTCACGCAAAATCAGGACTTACTCTTCCCCCTTTTGGCATCATTGAAAAGATTGCATAAAAATATAACTCAAGTGTTAGAATAATCAGCACATGGCCAGTGAGGTAACTCAAAATGTAAACACAATTCAGATTAAAGCAACTGCAAAATAATGATATTAGCCATCGAAGACAAGTCATCATTAACAAAAGGTTAAACCAGGGGATACAAGCAAGTACTACAGAATTTTTCAAAAACTAGAAAAGGAAAAGACTAAGGTACTAGAACTAGGCTAAATCCCACAGGACAAAAGATGGCTTATGACTAAGGTGATCAGGATGTGGAAGGACCAGGTCCCTGAGACTTGTTAAACAACTCAAACATCTGCTTGAGCATTCCCTCATTAGTCTCCTTTGCGATTGTAGCCTTTGCCTTCCAGTAGTTTTTCTCCTCTTCCAACCTTGCTATTTCAGCAGCCTGTATGGCAACCTGTTGCCTCAGTGCCCTCACCTTGTTGTTCAAAGACTGTCTACCAACACCAGCTTGTGGAGGATCAGCTTGAACAGGCAAGTCACAGCTGATCAATGTAGCACATCCAAACTTCTCCTTCTTGGTAGCCTTTACTACCCCCACCAATGGAATTTACAACTTTGCAAACAAGTCAGTCAAGATGAAACCAAAGGGAAAAGAGTGCTTCCTCTTCCCAGTTGATCTGCTTATCAGTGTCAAGCAGTTCCATAAGGACCAGGTCCATGAAACTGGCAATTCCTCTTTTTTCCTGCCTTGGCATCACAATCTTGTTCACAAACTCAAATAGCACTTGGTGTTGTGGATGCATCTCACTTTTCTGCACAGCTCTTGGTTTTTCTTCCTCTTCATTCTCAGCAAATTTTCTTGTAATTTCCAATCCAGTAGGCAAGTTTGTCAAGTCAGGCCATACTTTCTTGAGATAGCTATCATATCCATCAAATGGAATCCCCAACAGTTCACCAAGCTCCCTAGTGTCAAAAGTAATCACATTGTCATGGACAGAGGTGGTAATCCTGTCCCTCTTGATAGAACAGTTCTTGCAGAACTCCTGCACCATCTCCTTTGCACACCTTCCAGTAATCTGAAGGACCATGACCCTCCAGCCCTGAACTTGCAATTTTTGCAGCAACCACATCATACCCTCTTCCTCCACATCAGAGAGCACTCTTCCTTTCAAAACTTTCCTAGTCATCATGTCATCATGGACACAGTGTTGCACTTCATCTCCCTCAGCCTCACTCTCACTATCATCACCAGCAAAAGATTCATCACTCTCACTATCACCAAAGTCCTTTTGGAGGACCTGGTCCTCTTGGAAGACTTTTCTGCTGCAGCTTTCACAAAGCTCCTTGTCACACGCCTCTGTGCAACTTTTCTTTTCTTAGACTGAGGCACAACTACCTCAACATCCTCCATCTCATCATCTTCATCACCAACAATATCCCTTTCTTTCTCTATCACCTCAACTTCTTCCTCCTCAACAAGATCAGCAACCTGTTTTTCTTTCCCTTTTCTGCTTCTTTCTAGAGCAGCAGCTAAGTTCTCATCAGCAGCTTTAACAGCACTCCTTGTCCTCCTAACCTCAGAAGCAGGAGTTGAGACAGAAAGAACAGGTCCTTTTGCCTTGGAGAAACTTTCACCTTTCTTCTTAATCCCTGGCTTATAACTGTGACTAATTTTCTTCAGTTTAGCAGCAATTTCAGCAGTCATTTGGTCATCTATGGGTCCTTTTCTAGCAAGTTTTCTTTTTAAAACTCCTAATGTTAATCAAATCAATAAGAGGCCTATCACTGTCACTGATAGGATCATCAACATCTATCACATCCTCCATGGGTGCTCTAAAAGCAACCTCTGGAGACCCAGATGATTCATGCATGGGTGGTTCCAAATGTTTCACAGTTTCCCCTTCCCCCTCATGAGCAGTTCCTGACCCCTCTTCCTTCTCCCTTCATCCACAACTACATTTAAGGAATAGTCAAAATTTACCTGATACTGATAAATAATCATAGCCCTTGACAAGTCCTTAACCTGTTCAACAATCGACTCAGCAGTGGAAACTGGTCCTTCCCCCTGAATGTCTGGTTCAGGTACTCTGGGTATGTTCAGGAATTTCAGGGTTTGGGTTTGTGGTGTCCATGGGTGAAGAAGGGTTGGGAATTTGATCAGAAGTGGGTGCAGATGAAGAATTTTCAAGAGAAAAAGACATTCTTGCAATACGATTTAGGAGATATGTTACTATTCTTTCTGAAATTTTGAGAGTGCAATTGTAAAACAAAGTGAAAGAATAATAAGGAAGAAAGAGTGTATTTATAGAATGAAATAAGTAGTGGAGGTTGAGTGCGAAACGATCACAATTACCTCATTGAAACACATGCAGCCGTTACTGGACTCTTGGGAGTCTCCCGGATTTATAGAGCCGTTAGACTTTCAAGTTACCTGTTCTGAATGGGAACTGTTCCTCCGATGGGACTCTTATGCAGTTTGGATATGATTAGGATTCCTAGTGGGATTTATCCTAATTACAAGTTACCTATAGCCTTAATCTTCTATGATAAATGAATAATAAGGAGTACATACCTGATTTTAACACGAAAAATCAGTGTCCTTCCAATTTGAAACACTTTTGTTCAATCTGAAATTCTAAGAGCATAAGGGTAACATCATTCAATTTTAGCAACTCTAAACAAAACTTGTGGCATAAGAGTATACAATGAAGTATTAAGCTGGACTGAATATCGCAAATTGACTTGAATAAAATTCATTTTAGGTGCAATTTTCTAGCCAATTATGAAGTAAAGCCTTGATGAATTTAAGTGAATTTAATCATCCCTAATTCCAACCTTTTTCTTTCAAAATCATCTCTTCCTAAAGCTTTTGTAAAGATGTCAGCAATTTTCTTTTCAGTAGGACAAAATGCTATGGTGATCAAACCCTTTTCATAGTTATCTCTCAAGAAATGATGTCTTATATCAATGTGTTTAGTTCTTTTGTGATGCACTGGATTTTTTGTCATGTTAATAGCACTAGTGTTGTCACAAAAGATAGGAACAGTTCCTACATTAACACCAAAATCCTGTAATTGTTGTTTGATCCATAATAACTGTGAACAACATGAGGCAGCTGCCACATATTCAGCCTCAGCAGTGGAAAGTGCCACTGAATTTTGTTTCTTGGTTCCCCAAGAGACCAAACACTCACCAAGAAAATGTGCAGTACCTGAGGTACTTTTTCTATCAACAAGGAAACCTGCATAGTCAGCATCAGTATATCCAACAAGATTAAAACTACCACCTTTTGGATACCAAAGTTCCAAGGGACCTGTTCCTTTCAGATACCTCAATATTCTCTTAACAGCTTTCAAATGAGATTTCTTAGAATCTGACTGAAACCTAGCACACAAACCAACACTGAACACAATATCAGGTCTACTAGCAGTTAGATAAAGTAGAGAACCAATCATACCTCTATACAATTTTTGATCAACTGATGTTCCATGTTCATCAAGATCCAATTTTGTGGCAGTGGCAATAGGTGTGTCAATTTCTTTAGCATTATCCATATCAAGCCTTTTAAGTAATTCCTTAACATATTTTTGTTGATTGATCATAGTTCCATTTGAGGTTTGCTTAATTTGTAAACCCAAAAAGAAATTGAGTTCACCCATCATGCTCATCTCAAACTCACTCCCCATCAAGTTTGCAAATTCCTTACTTAAATTTTCACAAGTAGCACCAAAAATTATATCATCTACATAAATTTGAACAATTAAGAGATGCTTACCTTTTTCTTTCAAAAATAGTGTGCTATTAATTTTACCTCTTTTATATCCATGCTGAAGTAGAAATTTTGATAGTCTTTCATACCATGCTCTTGGTGCCTGTTTGAGTCCATACAAGGCCTTGTCCAACTTGTACACATGTTCAGGGAACTGTTCATTCTCTAAGCCTGGAGGTTGCTTAACATACACTACTTCTTTTAAGTAGCCATTCAGAAATGCACTCTTAACATCCATTTGATGTAGAGTAAATTCCATATATGTAGCAAAGGCTATGAGAAGTCTTATTGCTCCAGTTGCAACCATATATGTAGCAAAGGCTATGAGAAGTCTTATTGCTTCCAGTCTTGCAACTGGAGCAAAAGTCTCATCATAGTCGATGCCCTCCTCTTGACTATACCCCTGAACAACTAACCTGGCGTTATTTCTTGTTACCATACCATCCTCATCAAGTTTGTTTCTGAAAACCCATTTTGTTCCTATTATGGACCTGTTTCTTGGCTTGGGTTCCAGATGCCAAACTTGACTTCTTTGGAATTGATTTAATTCCTCCTGCATAGCATTGATCTAATCTGCATCCTTTAATGCTTCTTTCACATTTTTCGGTTCAACAAGAGATAGGAAAGCACTAAAGGCACACAGATTGTGATTTTTAACTGCTGATCTAGTTTGTATCCCAGCAGTCTTATCTGAGATTATTTGATCCACAGGATGTGACTCTTGATACTTGTAAGGCTTGAGTGTCAATCCATTGTCAGAAGTCCCTTGCTGAGGAACAGTTCCTGAGGGAGTAGCACTTCCAATTTGTGAGGTGGAACCAACATTTGTTCCCCCTGTTTCTGTGCCACTCTTCTCAGTTCTGTCCTGAGGAACAGTTCCTTGCAGTTCACTTCTCACATCCAGAGTCTGCATTTGTGGATCAATTACATTATGTTTCAGCATTCCAATCTCTTCATCCTCCTGTACATGTTCTTGAGTGAGACAGTCAGTTTCATCAAATTTAACATGCATGCTTTCTTCAATTTTCAATGTTTTCTTGTTAAAAACCTATAGGATTTGCTATTTGAAGAATAACCAACAAAGATTCCCTCATCACTTCTAGGATCAAATTTTCCTAAGGCATCTTTCCCATTATTGTGCATAAAGCATTTGCAACCAAAAGCCCTAAGATGAGAGATGTTTGGTTTTCTTCCCTTAAGAAGCTCATATGGAGTCTTTTCTATTAAAGGTCTTGTCATACATCTATTTATTATGTAGCATGCAGTATTGATAGCCTCAGCCCAAAAATTCTGTGGAAGATTTCCAGATATTAGCATAGTCCTTGCCATTTCCTCTAGAGTCCTATTTTTCCTTTCGACTACACCATTTTGTTGTGGAGTTCTAGGTGAAGAAAAATTGTGATTAATGCCATTTTCATTACAAAAATTGAAAAACATATGATTTTCAAATTCAGTTCCATCATCTGACCTGATGGCAATAATATGACTATCTAGAGTTCTTTGAGCTTTCTTAGCAAAAATTGAAAATGCATTAAATGCTTCTTCTTTAGATGCAAGAAATATAGTCCATGTAAATCTGGAGTAATCATCCATCAATACCATAACATACTTCTTACCTCCACGACTCATTGTTCTCATTGGTCCACATAAATCCATATGGACCAGTTCCAAAGGTTTAGTGGTACTTACCTGTTTCTTTGGTTTGAAGGAGGATTTTACCTGCTTCCCCCTGGCACATGCTTCACATACTTTTTCATCCTTAAACTTGATGTTAGGAAGACCTATCACCAAATCCTTGGACACAAGTTTGTTCAGTTGTGAAAGACTGGCATGGCCAAGTCTTTTGTGCCGTAGGAGGGGATCATTTTGCACCACACTTAAGCAACTCAAGCTTCCATCAGATAGTGTCAACAAGTCTACCTTGTAGATGTTTCCATGTCTATTTCCCTACAAAATAATCTCTCCAGAAGCTTGGTTAGTCACAGTGCATCCAGTAGATGAGAAATTAACATTATTACCTTTGTCATACAATTGAGATATACTCAATAAGCAACGCTTCAGCCCATCTACTAAAAACACATTGTCTATACTATGTGAATCAGACCTACCTACCTTTCCAATGCCAATGATTTCCCCTTTCTTACCATTACCGAAGGAAACACTTCCTCCTTGAAAGGCTGAGAGTGAAAGGAACAGATTCTTATGTCCTGTCATGTACCTTGAGCAACCACTGTCCATGTACCATTTTTGGTTTTTCTCCTTCACTCTAGCCTGCAAAAGAAAACCAGAGGTTAATTTTAAGAACCCAAACTAGTTTGGGTTCCTTTCCTTTAGAAAAATGATGAATCAGATCTCTCCTAGTCCAGAATGGTAATGGTTTCTTTGTGTGAACAGTTTTCTTTCTTACAGAATTTTGAACAGGTTTATAGGACCTGTTCCTCTGTACAGCCATTTTTAAAGATTTGCAATTTTCTTTCCAGTGACCAGTGTTCCCACAGTGAGTGCATAGCCAGTTTTCAGGAAGTGATAGGTACTTACTCTTTGGATCCCATTTGGATGAAGACTGTACTTTCATGAATCCAATACCCTTCCTGTTACTACTATGATTTTCCTGTAACCATTCTAGTGCTTCAGAAGACTTGTTCCATTTTACAGTTTTTCCTAACTCCATTTTTGTTTTAACCAAGTCTTCTTCCAAAGATCTTATCTTCTCATCCTTTTTGCACAATTCATCAACTGTGACTTTCAGTTTCTCTTCAGCAATGATCTGATGAGAATTAGCAATGCGTTTACCCTTTTCGACTGTTTTAACATTTTCTAATTCCTGAACAGTTGATTCAAGTGTGAGGACCTGTTCCTCAAGCATGCTAATCTTTCTTTTCAGAGTGTCATTTTTAATTACTGCCTTTTTGTATTCTGCTCCTAAACTATCAATTTCATCATGCAGTTGATGTTTGCCATCCCTTAGAGATTTAAACTCATTTAACACAGTATGAAATACTTTAACTAATTTCTCTCTAGGCATGCTTTTCACATCTTGTCTAAGCTTAGAAACAAATACCTCAGCATCTTTTTCATTATCAGAGTCTTCAAGAGCCATTAGAGCAAGATCCTCATCCAGATCATCATCAGATACTTCATCTTCACTATCTTGCCATCCTGCAACCATTGCTTTGGGATTTTCACTTTTCTTACGGACCTGTTCCCTAGCCTTTTTCCTTTCCGCAATATATCTCTTCCTCCGTTCTACTTCCATGATTGGACATTTGCTGATGTAGTGCTCCATGCTGCCACATTTGAAGCATTCTCCAGCTTGTTTCATGTTAGAAGACATACCCTGTCCACTAATCCCCTTTTTCTTATTCAAATATTTTTGAACAATTTTAACGATAAGGACCAGTTCCTTATCATCGATAGGCTTATATGCAGCAGTCAAGGCTAGATTAGGTTCAATTTTAACTGGTACTCCTATGTTTTTAACCTTTTTCCTTAGTTCATAAGTCTTTAACTTACCTATAAGCTCATCTAAGGATAAGGTGGTCAGATCCTTGCTTTCTATGATAGCACAAGCTTTAATCTCCCAAGAATCTGGAAGAACCCTAGTTAGGATCTTTTCCACTCTATCTTCCACAGTTAAAACCCTTCCCAAAGAAATAAATTCAGATGCAATGGCATTAAATCTAGTATATATTTCAGAGATTGATTCTTCTTCTTTCATTTTAAAACTTTCATATTCAGTAAAAAGAAGTGTACCTCTAGACCTTTTTACCTGACTTGTTCCTTCATGTGCAACTTGTAGAGCATCCCAAATTTCCTTTGCAGTGGTATACCCTCTAATTCTAGTGCACTCGTCAGGACTGAGTCCACCAACAAGCCACTTCCTAGCTTTTGCATTCTTTTCTCATTGCCTTATGTCTTCAGCATTGCATTCTCTTCTGGTTTTTGGAACATCATTTCCCTCAGCATCCTTTTTCATTGGAATCATGGGACCTTCGGTCACTATGTCCCATAATTCATAGTCCTCAGCTTGAAGATGATCTCGCATCCTTTCCTTCCACCATGAATAATATTTTTCGTTGAACAAAAGTGCTCTAACCATTGACTGACCCTCACTGTTTTCTCGTGATGTACTCATCTAATCCTAGGTGTTAGCCTTTTCAAGGATAACCTGCTCTGATACCAATTGTTATTTCCCAAAATACACCACTTTACTGTTTTAAAGACCAGTTCCTTAAAATGTGTTCCTTTACTATGTTATATGCGGAATTAAAACTGTAAGTAAATGAACACCCAATATTAGCGTAAAAATTTCGTGCAGGGGCCTGTTTGGCGCGCGTTAATTGATTTGTAGCTGTCAAAAACAAATTCGCTGAGAAATAGCCACCTCCGGACAAATCTCAGTATAAATACTGGGGCCTTGAACAAAACTTGTTCAAAGCCCCAGTATTTATACTGGGAAGCTTCAGTAAACTAACCCCAGTATAAAATACTGGGGCTTTGAACAAGTTTTGTTCAAGGCCCCAGCATTTTGTTATGGGACTTTGTATAAAGCTTCAGTCCCATAACGAAATGCTGGGGCTTTGAACAAAACTTGTTCACAGCCCCAGCATTTTGTTATGGGACTGAAGCTTTATACATAAAGTCCCATAACCCATAACAAAATGCTGGGGCTTTGAACAAAACTTGTTCACAGCCCCATCATTTTGTTATGGGACTGAAGCTTTATATATAAAGTCCCATAACAAAATACTTGGGCTTTGAACAAGTTTTGTTCAAAGCCCCAGTATTTTGTTATGGGACTAGTCTGGGGTGTTTTTCCAACGCTAATAGAGCTTAAGTGTGCGCGCGAATTTTTGGCTATTCTTCAATGAATTTGGAAACGGTGGATAGTCCCCAATGAGCGCGTCCAAAAATGGCTAGTGATCAAAATTAAGGAACAGGTTCTTACTTAGTTCCCTGTAGTTTACTGATTACACAAATAAGATAATGACTCTTTCAATGCTTTTCACGATTCTCTCTGTATTTGTGCATTCCTCAACAGCTGATATGCTCCTCGTTTTATAGCTTCAGCAACTAAGAAGTCTTGAGCAATTAGAACTCCAAAGCTCCCAAGAGTTTGAGTCCTAATTGAACTCTTCACTTTAAGCATCTGAATCTTTTAGCCCTTATCGATTATTTATGCAATCTTTTCATATCACGTTTAGACCTGCATAATTATCAAGATAAATATTAGTCTAAGGATAATTAACAATATCTCAGCTTAAATGATTTTGCATGAATTATCTATTTAGCTGCAGTGATTCAAAGGAACAGGTCCTTTGAATCCGTTCCTTAATCATCAGTCAAAACTTCAAGCTTATCCAAGCTAACAATACTGATTTATTAGTTTTTCTTGAAAGATCTTTAGAGTAAATCAACAACCTTATAATATTGAATTATCTTGCAAAGATTTGTAATCAGTAATTCAATCGGCTGAATAAATTAAGATTCAAGACATTAAAGTAACTGAAATGTAGACTTAGCTTTTATATTGATTCACAAGCATACATTCATTCTATGTATTGTAAGGGATTAAGGAAACATATGCCGCTACACCAATACTTAATTCCTTGTTTATTTTTTTTAAGTATGATACGTTTTCTCTATAATCAGTCTAAGGACACATTTTTCTATTTGGATACTAATCCTTAGTTTTAAGCATTCATTTTACCTATAATGACATGTATAAAAATGTCAATGGTATATTTAATACAAATTCTAATAGCACTTTTAGTATGTAGTGTCAAAAGTATCTTGCTCACTCTAACCTTGTTTAGTAGACATCGAGTGGAGTGAATAAGCCCCTTTAGAGATAAGAGTGAGTACTACACGAGCTCACAAGTAAAGTATAGAATGAGCCTTGTCTACGAAGCAGAGCGACTTCATCTTGCTTGCTTCTGGCGAAGCTTCTATTTATTCTTTTCTAACTTAGTATCAAGCCAAACTACGTCATTTAAAATGAAATACCGGATGAAATAAATTAGTAAAGCTAGATAATATATTCTCCTTATTTGTTTTTACCTTTTTTCTTTTTCTTTGGGATTATTCCATCGTGAGTGAAAAAAGATTCTCCTACTAGCTACTTATAAAAAGTGACAAAGAGCTAAAGAACCATAACACTATACATGAAGCCACTAACCAAAAACTCTGTAGCTTCACCAACTCAAGAAAACTCCCTATCACTCATGGCAGAGGAAACTCTTATTTTCAACAACACTCACGTTTTGGACATGATTTGGAATTTGGAATTTGATATTTGAAAATTAGAATTTGAAATTTGGGAAGTTGAAATTTTGTTTGGACATACAATTTGAACTTCTTAAATTTCTGAAATTGTATTTTTTTTTCATAAACATGAAAACTCCTCAATTTTTTGAAAACTATCAAAACTTCCCAAAACTTATATAATCTTACCAAATAAGCAAATCATAGTTCATAACAAGATACCGGACTATCCTAAGGTGCTACATTAATAAACTTTATATCTCCATAATCCTTTTATAGATAGATTATTATTACATGTTATTACAAACTTTCAAATATACAAAAAAATTCTAAGATCCACTTACAAAAAATCAACAAAAATAACAACTAGCTATTCTTTAATATAATGATTTCACATGTTATGTATAATCTCTTCACGTTGTGCATGGGTCATTTTAAGATGGGTTTTTTTAACAAAATATAAACTTATAGAACAAGTTTTATATTTAAAAAATTTGAATCAAGATTTGGAATTCAAATTCTACTTTTTGGAGAATTTGGGATTTGAAATAATATTTGAAGCAAACTTGAAATTTTGTGCAAATTTCATAAACAAACGCTGATTTGAACTCAAAATTTGAAAAATTTAGGCCAAATTTTATGGACAAACGCTAGCCAACAATCCAACACCCTCCAACTTCACAACTTCATCAACCTCTACACCTTGTTCATCTCTCAAAAAGACCAGACTTAGCAGCAGATAAACAAGAAACCAAAAAGAAAACTAATGCAGCGACATTGAAATTAACAGCCATAACAAGAAAATTGATGATACAAAATACCCTATACGGGTGTCTGAAATTCGTGAGCCAAGGAAAAGATCAAGAATATGGCTTGGTACATATGCTACTGCTGAAATGGCAGCTAGAGCATATGATGTTGCTGCAATCCTAAAGCAGCTTCTGAATGTGCTAAAGATATTCAAACTGCTGCTGCAAAGGCTGCAGCTTTAGAAATTTCTGCAAGAGAATCATCATCTTCAGCTTCATCTATAAGAAGTAATGAGGACCCTTTTAATGATTTGCCTGATCTTCTTTTGGACCTAAGTCAGCAAATTGATATATTTTGTGACTATATATAATTCACCAATATGGGAAGTGGCTGGAGCTGAAAGCAATGATTCTAATCAAAGTGAAATCTGGCCTGATGAACTCTATTTGAGGGACTATAACTATGGAACCGTACACTAAGAAGTTCCACAAACTAAAGACATCATGCATGTTAGTTGCAGTGTAATTTTTACCAAACATTCAACTACGTAAAAATGAAGTCTCTCCTAAAGGAGTATGTTTGACAGATTTTAGTAAAAAAGTGAAAATGACAGTAATTTTTGTTTTACTTACTCATGGAAGTGAAGAAGAAAAGCATGAATATGAATTAGTAGAGTAATGGACGTCACTTCATGAATATGAATTAGTAGAGTAATGGACGTCACTGTAATTAATAAGTACTGGTGAATAAACGTTTTCTTGACTTTACTTTTATCAATTACTGCATATCTTTTTATATTTTATTTCTCTTAGGCTTTATCCGTTAGGTACTTAGGTTGCTACTTTTGGTAAAATAAGGAGGGGAATCCTTATTTACCAACAATGGAAGAAACTACAACTGGAAACAAATTTATGATACCATGCACGACGTTAGACATTTTTTTGTATTTTATGTACGTAATATTTTAATTCTTCTCCAAATCAAAGCTTATAATTTCTGAAAAGAAAAAAGCATGTGCATTCAAAGCTTTGGCCACTTTTGTTGTGAAAGAATACGCGGAGACTGCATATGCAAAATTATACAAGATTCTATGAATTCAACTGCGTAAAAACTAATAATATATGTTACTTTCGATCATATATTTGACAAAAAACGAACCGATCTTGGCTAATCGTTTCAGGAGTTATGACTTTAATTAGTGAGCCAACAGTTTTAAAAGTTTCGTAAGATCCATTAGGACATGCCTGCAAAGTTTGAGCAGAATCGAACCTCGTTTGGTAGGTCTAGGAAGATGTTTTCGTCTTCTAGTGTCGGTAACGTCAAATTGTGGTTTTCAAGCTCGATTTGAGTAAATGAGTTTTATTTCGAAATTCGAAAAGTTTTAGGTTTGTATGGTCATTTGTGACCTCTGTGAACTTTCGAAAGTAAAATCTGAGGTCGTTCAGATAGTTTTTGCGAGTATTCCGGAAGATGGAGTTTTGCCTCCTGCGGTTGAACCCTCGTCGTAGGTTTTGGGGATCCTCTTCAAGATCTGTCTTTGCCAGAAGATCATATATGTGTTTTATGACTTGCATGCAAAGATTAGGATGATTCCGAGCTTAGTAAGGTCGAATGTTGACCCAAAATGCAGCACCACCTGGTGCTGTCAGGAGTCCTGGAAAATATGCCCTACGCGAAAGTGCCTAAGAGTGCATGTTTGCACTGTGTATCTACTTCATTCAGGATGAAAGTGCCGAAAGAGGCATGATCGTGAAGCACAGAATCGCGAGAGCGACTTTGCAGGCGCGATAGCGCTGCCCTGAAGTATAAAAGGACCCCTGTGGTCGGCTAACTTCATTTTTTATCTAATTTCATCTTTCCAAGGTCTTTTTGGGTCGATTCCAAAATAACATTTCGCTCTAATAATATAGATAATGATCCTAAACCTTTTTATAATGTTAATTAAGGGTGTGGGAGTTGGAATTTCATGAGTTGGGCTTGAGGGAAAGAGGGTCAGAACCCTAGACTTGTTAAATTGGGAAATTGGGGTAAATTGACCCCGGAATTGTAATCTAATAATATATTTGTAATCATGGGACCGTGAGGAATCTGGAAATGTATTGCTTATGGACATTCAGCTAAGCCAAGCCCAAGGGTAATTTGATAATTTCTTTCTATTCTTCGTCTAATAGTTAGATATCCATTCTATGGGCACTTATACGTGCGATTATGCTTCTATGGCTCAGAGGAAGAAAGTTCTGTGAGGCGCCAGAAAGGATAAGAGATTCTTCAGTGCTTGATTGGGCCCTAGACTTGAGGTAAGTGGTTTCGTCATGTTCCTTGACGGCCTTTGGCATTATGGATGTTCTACCCACGTGTTCCTTAGTTGCGTAGCTGCCGCTAGGCGTACTTATTACGGCATAGTTCTGACTGCATTGTATTTTGTGTTTTGTGTTGTATTGTTTTAGGCTCGATGTCGAGCTAATATTAAGAGTATTTTATTATTAATTTGAGTTGTTAGACCTCATTCGAAAGTGTTATATTGAGGACAATGATTCTATAGTTGTAATGACAATCAATTTGGGGATAGAAGTATTCTACTAGAGTCATGAATCTTAAGATATCAATATATTAAGAGCAGAGGTATTTTGCTATAGTTATGATTTCGTCATGAACCGCCAATGCACTATGGATATTGCATCTGCTCATGTACCTTTGGATGCACCGTGGATTCTGCATCACTTCATAACCATCGATGCACTATGGATTTTGCATCACTGATACACTATGGACATTGTATCACTGATGCACTATGGATTTTTCATCATAGATGCACTATGGTTTATGCATCTTTTCGCATACCCCCGGAGTACGAGAGAGTCAGCTCTGGTATGGTATTCGGGCACATGTGACCCCATTTCATCATATTGCATTCATACCATCCCATTGCTTGGATTGTTGAGTAATGCATGATTGTTTGCACTATGTCATTGTGCATTGTTGTATGTCATTGATTGTTGCCTACTTCCTCTTTCTCCCCAGCTAGCCTACATGTTCCTTCGAGATGGTTAACTAGCCCCTACTTATGGAGTCGTTTCGACTCACCCTTTGTTGTTTCTTGTCCATCTATTTCGTTTGGCAAGTTTCGCTACAAGACCGAGTTCGAGATGTGGTTGAGGAGCAAGGATGTCTTCAGCTGCCAGGGTGAGCCAACTTTTGTATGTGATGGCCACCAACTCTATTTCTTCTATGTTAGATATAGTTTTCTCCCTTCGAGCGATGTATATATTTCTTTGTATTCCTAGATGTCTGTTATGGATAGCCCTAAACCTAGTTTATTGGGTAGACTGCTGTAATTCCTTCTGTATAGCTTATATATATAAGTATGTTTATGACTTTCCGAGCTTCATACTTTATGTTTATTATAGTAGTTACGATTTGCCTAACGGGTCTAAGGAAGGTTTTCAAGTGCCCGCACGGCCTAGTAGGAAATCTGGGTCGTGTCAATTGGTATCAGAGCCTATTTTAGAATCTATCGAGACTAACACAATATCTAATAGAGTCTCGCTGATGGGCACGATGATGTATGTACTTATCTACGAGAGGCTATGGTGGCATTTAGGAAGTTTCTATTTTTCTTTTCTAATCGTGTGTCGATCCTTTTGTCTAAAGCTAAATCTATTTCTTTAACTCATTCGCAGATGATGAGGACTTCTGTTATATCTCAGAAAAAGTGAGAGAGTCGGGGGGCGGTAAGCGATATGTCAGCGACATCGTACGATGAAGCTAAAAGTGTTGGCCAAGGTAGAAGTGAAGCCCAAATTCATGAAGATATCCAGCCTAAGGCTAGGGCTATTCAGATGGCAAGAGATATGGATAGTAATGGTAGTCCAGTGATTAGGGGTTAGCAAGAAGTGTCAGCAGAGCCAGGACCTGAGAGGCAGGTTGGCCAAGAATTTATGGTCACCCTAGCTATTCAGGATATAGTGTTAAGGCTTGTGGGGCTTCTAGCGCTACAGTTGTCTCAGATGCCTTGTATACCTCGGGCAGCTCCTCAGACAACCATAACGGAGAGTGCTAGACTCCAGTCCCAGATACTGCTTCTTTAGGGCGTGTTGTAGCCTCAGAGATGGTGGCAACATGTGTTATGCCTCAAATTATTCGACCAGGCCAGGCAATGGTTCCGTTTAAGAACCCAAAAAGGTTATGTTCTCGTAGACAATGCATTTCCTTCAGCGTTAGTACAATTTTGGATGTTATCTTTGTTATAATTTGGATCATCACAAGAAAGATTGTGCTATGCTTCGGCAAAGAGTTGACCAGAGGTCCAGCTTGGAGAAAGTGAGAAGGGTGAGTAAGAGGCCCCATGGTTTTGGGGGGTCATCGCAGCACCTTGTTTGGAGGTGAGGGTGTTCATTGTCAGGAGTGGTCCCCAAGTAGGTCAGCTCAGCCTTTGGCATGTGGTTCTCAAAATGTGCCAATGGCTTGACTGGATCAGCCTCAACCTCCTTCCCGTAGCCATCAGCAGCCTTATCAGTGTCCACCTATAATTACGAGGTGTTTTCATTGTCTTGATCCTAGCCACCTTAGAAAGGATTGTCCCTTACGTTAGTAGAGAGAAAATCGTTTTCTTCCTTGCCCTTAGGCATTTATGCGCCTTAGGGCGCTCCACTTGGATTTCAGTCAGCCAGGAGTGCACCACTATCAGGTAGAGATTATGGGCATTCTGGTAGTGACCCTTCTAGAGTTGATTATCAGAGTTGCGGCCCAACCCAGCCGCAAAGGCAGATCCATAAACTACCATTCAGGCGGGACGCCGAGGCATCCAATGTAGTAAACACATGTAATTCTTCTTTCCTTTATTAGTGAATATGGTCTCTATTCTCTAAATTGACCAAGATTCATAATATCCTAATGTGTCTTTGAGATTCTTCTGTAGTATCGCTCCTGACGGAGAATTGGTCGTGGTAGGGGGTAACTTTTAGATATGTTATATCATTTAAGGGTCATGAGACCCTTATTATCCTTCTTGTATGGAAAGAGGCATTTCGGAGTACGTGTTGATATGTTGAGCTAGCATTGTATTATACTAACCTCGTTTGTTGTGCCAAGTCAGTTGTGATTTCATAACCTTTGATTTACTTTGATTTCTTCATGAACCGCAGACGCACTATGGATATTGCATCTGTTCATGTACCTTTGGATGCACCGTGGATTCTGCTTCACTTCATAACCTTTGATTTACTATAGATTTTGCATCAACGAGGCACTATGGATTTTGCATTACCGATGCACTATGGACTTTGCATCTTATCGCATTCCTCTAGGGTATGAGGGAGTATGCTCCGATATGGTATTCGGTCACATGTGACCCCATGGCATCAGATTGCATTCATACCATCCCATTGCTCGAATTGTTGAGTAATACGTGATTGTCTGCTCTATGTCATTGTGCATTTGTATATGTCATTGACTGTTCCTATTTCATGTTTCTCCCTGGCTAGCCTACCTGTTCCTTCAAGGTGGCTAACTATCCCCCACTTACGAAGTCCTTTCAACTCACGCTTTGTTTTTTTCTTGTATGTCTATTTCGTTTTGGCAGGTTTCGCTTAAGACCGTGTTCGAGACGCAATTGAGGTGCAAAGACGTCTGCATTTGTTAGGGTGAGCCAGATTTTGTGCGTGATGGCCACCAACTCTAATTCTATTATGTTAGATATATTTTACTCCCTTCAGAAGATGTATATATTTCTTTGTATTCTTAGATGTCTAGTTTGGATAGTCCTAAATCTAGTTTATTAGGTAGACTTGTGTAGTTCCTTCTGTACAGCTTATATACATAAAACTATGTTTATGACTTGTTAGCTTGGAAAGCTTGGAGTTTTGACTGATGACTGAGGAACGGATTCAAAGGACCTGTTCCTTTGAATTACTGAAGCAGAATAGATAATTCATGCAAAATCATTTAATTGAGATATTATTATTTATCCTAATACTGACGTGTATCTTGATAATTATGCAGGCCTAATCAGATACGAAAAGATTGCATAATCCTAAGGGATAAAGGATTTGGATTCAAGAAGGTAGAATCCAATTAGGATTCAAAGTCAAGGAAGCTTTGGAATTCTAATTCATTGGGACTTCTTGGCTGCTGGAAACTATAAAACGAGAAGACTATCAGCCATAGAAGATGTACACAAATAGAGAGAGCATCGAGAAAAAGCTGAGAAGAATTATTGGCTTATTTGTGTAATCAGTTAGCTACAGTAGAACTAAGTAAGAACCTGTTCCTTAGATTGAGTCTTGTAAAAGTTCAAATCTTAGTTCAATTGTAGTAAGCAAAAATCAAGTTGTAAACTGTGTAGTTCAGGTCGTGGACTTGACACAACTTCACTGATCGTGAGAAAGATCACTATAGGATTAGAGTTAGTCCTAGGTTAGTAAGAGTGAGTCTTGTAACCAAGTGGGTCTTTTTACATAGTGAAGTTGAAATCCTACTTGAGAAGTAGGTCGTGGTTTTTTGATCCCGTGTCTAGGGGTTTTTCCACGCTAAAATCTGGTGTTCAATTACTTACAGTTTTTATTCCGCACATCGTAGAGTAAAGGAACACATTTTAAGGAACTGGTCCTTAAAACAGTAAAGTGGTGTATTCGTGGGAAATAACAATTGGTATCAGAGCAGGTTATCCTTGAAAAGGCTAACACCTAGGATTAGATGAGTACATCACGTGAGAACAGTGAGGGTCAGTCAATGGTTAGAGCACCTTACTTCAATGGGAAATACTATTCATGGTGGAAAGAGAGGATGCGTGACCACCTTCAAGCAGAGGATTACGAACTGTGGGACATAGTTACTGAAGGTCCCATGATCCCAATGAAGAAGGATGCTGATGGGAAGGATGTTCCCAAAACCAGGAAGGAGTGCAATGCCGAAGACATAAAGCAATGGGAAAAGAATGCTAAGGCAAGGAAGTGGCTGGTTGGTGGACTTAGTCCTGACGAATGCACAAGGATCAGAGGGTATGCCACTGCAAAGGAGATTTGGGATGCTCTACAAGTTGCACACGAGGGAACAAGTCAGGTAAAAAGGTCTAGAGGTACACTTCTTTATGCTGAATATGAAAGCTTTAAAATGAAAGAAGAAGAATCAATCTCTGAAATGTATACTAGATTTAATGCCATTGCCTCTGAACTTATCTCTTTGGGAAGGGTTTTAACTGTGGAAGATAGGGTAGAGAAGATTTTGACTAGGGTTCTTCCAGACTCATGGGAGATCAAAGCTTGTGCTATCATTGAAAGTAAAGATTTAACCACTTTATCCTTAGATGAGCTTATAGGTAATCTAAAGACTTATGAACTGAGGAAAAAGGTTAAAAACATAGGAGCACCAGTTAAAACTGAACCTAACCTAGCCTTGACTGCTGGTGATAAAACCATTGATGATAAGGAACTGGTCCTTATCGCTAAAAGTGTTCAGAAATATTTGAATAAGAAAAGGGAAATTAGTGGACAGGGTAGGTCTACTAACATGAAACAGGCTGGAGAATGCCACAAATGTGGAAGCTCGGAGCACTACATCAGCAAATGTCCAATCATGGAAGGAGAATGGAGGAAGAAATTCATTGATGAAAGGAAGAAGGCTAGGGAACAGGTCCATAGAAAAAGTGGAAATCCCAAAGCACTGGTCGCAGGATGGCAAGACAGTGAAGATGAAATAACTGATGATGATCTGGATGAGGATCTTGCTCTAATGGCACTTGGAGATTCAGAAAATGAAGAGGATCCTGAGGCTAGAGTGAAGGAGGCAAACCACAAATGGTACATGGACAGTGGTTGCTCAAGACATATGACAGGGCATAAGGAACTGTTCCTTTCACTCTCAGCCTTCCAAGGAGGAAGTGTTTCCTTCGGTAATGGTAAGAAAGGGGAAATTATTGGAATTGGAAAGGTAGGTAAGTCTGACTCACACTGCATAGATAATGTATTTCTAGTAGATGGACTGAAGCATTGCTTATTGAGTATATCTCAATTATGTGACAAAGGTAATAATGTTAATTTCTCATCTACTGGATGCACTGTGACTAATCAAGCTTCTGGAGAGGTTATTTTGCAGGGAAACAGACATGGAAACATATACAAAGTAGACTTGCTGACACTATCTGATGGAAGCTTGAGCTGCTTAAGTGTGGTGCAAAATGATTCCCTCCTATGGCACAAAAGACTAGGACATGCTAGTCTTTCACAATTGAACAAACTTGTGTCAAAGGACTTGGTGATAGGTCTGCCTAACATCAGGTTTAATGATGAAAAGGTATGTGAAGCTTGTGCCAGGGGGAAGCAGGTAAAATCCTCCTTCAAACCGAAGAAACAGGTAAGTACCACTAAGCCTTTGGAACTGGTCCATATGGATTTATGTGGTCCAATGAGAACAATGAGTCGTGGAGGTAAGAAGTATGTTATGGTATTGGTGGATGATTACTCTAGATTTACATGGACTATATTTCTTGCATCTAAAGAAGAAGCATTTAATGCATTTTCAATTTTTGCTAAGAAAGCTGAAAGAACTCTAGACAGTCCTATTGTTGCCATTAGGTCAGATCATGGAACTGAATTTGAAAATCATATGTTTTTTCAATTTTTGCAATGAAAATGGCATCAATCACAATTTTTCTTCACCTAGAACTCCACAACAAAATGGTGTAGTGGAAAGGAAAAATAGGACTCTAGAAGAAATGGCAAGAACTATGTTAATATCTGGAAATCTTCCACAAAACTTTTGGGCTGAGGCTATTAATACTGCATGCTACATAATAAATAGATGTATGACTAGGCCATTGATAGAGAAGACCCCATATGAGTTGCTTAAAGGAAGAAAACCAAACATCTCTCATCTTAGGGCTTTTGGTAGCAAGTGTTTTATACACAACAATGGGAAAGATGCCTTAGGAAAATTTGAGCCTAGAAGTGATGAAGGAATATTTGTTGGTTATTCTTCAAATAGTAAGTCATATAGGGTGTTTAACAAGAAAACTTTGAAAATTGAAGAAAGCATGCATGTGAAATTTGATGAAACTGACAGTCTCACTCAAGAGCAGGTACTGGAGGATGAAGAAATTGGACTGCTGAAAGCTGATGAACTTGATCCACAAATGCAAGGTCTGGATATGAGAACTGAACTGCAAGGAACTGTTCCTCAGAACAGAATTGAGAACAGTGGCACAGATACAGGGGGAACAAATGCTGGTTCCACCTCACAAACTGGCAGTGCTACTCTATCAGGAACTGTTCCTCAGCAGAGGACCTCTGACAATGGATTGACACCCAAGCCTTACAAGTATCAAGGGTCACATCCTGTGGATCAAATAATCTCAGACAAGAATGCAGGAATTCAAACTAGATCAGCAGTCAAAAATCACAATCTGTGTGCCTTTAGTGCTTTCCTATCTCTTGTTGAACCCAAAAATGTGAAAGAAGCACTGAAGGATGCAGACTGGATAAATGCTATGCAGGAGGAATTGAATCAATTTCAAAGAAGTCAAGTTTGGCATCTGGAACCCAAGCCAAGGAACAGGTCCATAATTGGAACAAAATGGGTTTTCAGAAACAAACTTGATGAGGATGGCATGGTAACAAGAAACAAGGCCAGGCTAGTCGTTCAGGGATATAGTCAAGAGGAGGGCATCGACTATGATGAGACTTTTGCTCCAGTTGCAAGATTGGAAGCAATAAGACTCCTTATAGCCTTTGCTACATATATGGATTTTACTCTACATCAAATGGATGTCAAGAGTGCATTTCTGAATGGTTACTTGAAAGAAGAAGTATATGTCAAGCAACCTCCAGGTTTTGAAAGTGAACAGTTCCCTGAACATGTGTACAAGCTGGACAAGGCCTTGTATGGGCTGAAGCAGGCACCAAGAGCATGGTATGAAAGGCTATCAAAATTTCTACTACAGCATGGATACAAGAGAGGAAAATTGATAGTACTTTGTTCTTAAAAGAAAAAGGTAAGGATCTCTTAATTGTTCAAATCTATGTAGATGACATAATTTTTGGTGCCACTTGTGAAAATTTAAGTAAAGAATTTGCAAACTTGATGGGGAGTGAATTTGAGATGAGCATGATGGGTGAACTAAACTTCTTTTTGGGTTTACAAATTAAGCAAACCTCAAATGGAACTATGATCCATCAACAAAAGTATGTTAAGGAATTACTTAAAAGATTTGATATGGATAATGCTAAGGGAATTGACACACCTATTGCCACTGCCACAAAATTGGATCTTGATGAACATGGAATATCAGTTGATCAAAAATTGTATAGGGGCATGATAGGTTCCTTACTTTATCTAACTGCCAGTAGACCTGATATAGTATTCAGTGTTGGTTTGTGTGCTAGGTTCCAATCAGATCCTAAGGAATCTCACTTGAAAGCTGTTAAAAGGATATTAAGGTATCTGAAAGGAACAGGTCCCTTGGGGCTTTGGTATCCAAAAGGTTGTAATTTTAATCTTGTTGGATATACTGATGCTGACTATGCAGGTTTCCTTGTTGATAGAAAAAGCACCTCAGGTATGGCACATTTTCTTGGTGAGTGTTTGGTTTCTTGGGGAACTAAGAAACAAAATTCAGTGGCACTTTCTACTGCTGAGGCTGAATATGTGGCAGCTGCTTCATGTTGTTCACAGTTGTTATGGATCAAACAACAATTACAGGATTTTGGTGTTGATGTAGGAACTGTTCCTATTTATTGTGATAACACTAGTGCTATTAATATGACAAAGAATCCAGTGCATCACAAAAGGACTAAACACATTGACATAAGACATCATTTCCTAAGAGACAATTATGAAAAAGGTTTGATCACCATAGCATTTTGTCCAACTGAAAAGCAAATAGCTGACATTTTTACAAAAGCTCTAAGTAGAGATGATTTTGAAAGAAATAGATTGGAATTAGGGATGATTAAATTCACATAAAATCTTCAATGCTTTACTTCATAATTTGCTAGAAAATTGCTCTTAAAATGAATTTCATTCAAGTCAATATGAATTATTCAGTCCAGTCTTAATACTTAAATGTATACTCTCATGCTACATATATTATTTAGAGTTGCTAAAATTAAATGATGTTACCCTTATGCTCTTAGAATTTCAGATGATCAAAAATTGCAAATTGGAAGGACACTGAATTGTGGTGTTAAAAACAGGTATGTACTCGTAATTATTCAATTAATTTAGGAGTATAAAGGCTATAGGTAACTTGTGTTTAGGATAAAATCCCACTAAGTTTCCTACACATATCCAAATTGCAAAAGAGTCCCATCGGAGGAACAGTTCCTGTTCTGAAAAGGTGTCTTGCAGCCTAACGGCTCTTTTTTCTCCGGGAGACTCCCAAGAGTCCTTAGCCGTTGCATGTTGTGCTGAGGTAAGCTGATCGTTTCCTACTCTAATTGCACTACTTAATTCACTCTATAAATACCCTTCTTCTCCTACATTATTCTTTTACCTTGTTCATCAATTAGCAAAATTTCAGAAAAAATTGTCAATTATCTTTTGATTAGAATTGCAAACATGTCTCTTTCTTCTGATAATTCTCCATCTGCACCCACTGTTGAACAACCACAAAATCTCAACCCTCCTTCACCCATGGAAATCATCGACCCAAACCCTGAAGTTCCTGAACAAATTCCAGAAATACCTGAACCTGAAATTCAGGGGGAAGGATCAGTTCCCACGGCTGAATCCATTGCTGAGCAGGTTGAGGATCTATCTCATGCTATGGTGTTGTATCAGTTTAAGGTAAACTACACTCACCCTTTGAATGTTGTTATTGATGAGGAAGAAGAGGGAGAGGGTTCTGAGGCTGCTCTTGAGGGGGAACTCATTAGGAGTTTGGAAGCACCTGTGCATGGGGGGTCAGGGTCTCCAGAGGTTGCTTTTAGAGCACCCATGGAAGATGTTATTGATGTTGAAGAGGCTATTAGTGATAGTGATAGGCCTTTGGTTAACTTGATAAATATTAGGAGTTTGAAAAGGAAATTGGCTAGAAAGGGACCCATTAATGATCATGAGACTGTTGAAATTGCTGCTAAATTGAAGAAGATAAGTGATAGTTATAAGCCCGGAAATAAGAAGAAAGCTGAAAGTTCCTCTAAGGCAAAAGGACCTGTTCCTTCTGCCTCAACCCCTGCTTCTGGGGGTAGGAGGACAAGAAGTGCTGCTAAAGCTGCTGATGAACAACTGGCTGCTGCCTTGGAAAGGAGCAGAAAAGGGAAAGGAAAACAGGTGGTTGAGGAAGAAAAGGTGGATGATAGTGATGATTTTGATTTGGCTGATTTTTCTGAGGATGATGAGATGGTAGAGGCTGAGGAGGTGGTGCCTCAGTCAAAGAAAAGGAAAGTTCCTGAAAGAAGAGTGACAAGAAGCTCAGTTAAAGCTGCTGAGAAAATTGCTAAGAGGACCAGGTCCTCTAAAAGAGTGGTGGTTTCTGAAGACTCTGCTAGTGACAGTGATGAGTTAGTTGCTGAAGATGAGAGTGATAGTGATGCTGAAGATAGTGAGACTGTGCACTGTGTTCATGATGACATGCTGACTAGAAAGGTGTTGAAAGGAAGGGTTATGACTGATGTTCAAGAAGAAGGAATGGTCTGGTTGCTGCAAAAGCTGCATGCTCAGGGTTGGAGGGACATGGTCCTTAAGATCTCTGGTAGGTGTGCAAAGGGAATGGTGCAGGATTTTCATAAAAATTGCTCCATCCGAGGTGATCAAATTACTACCTCTGTTAATGACAATGTTGTCATATTTGATGCAAGGGAACTTGGTGAGTTGCTGGGGATTCCTGCCACTAGGTATGCTAGTTATGTCAAGACTGTGTGGCCTGACTTGACAAACTTGCCTACTGATCTGGAGATCACTAGGAAGTTTGCTGAGAATGAAGGTGAAGAAAAACCCAGGGCAGTGCAGAAGAGTGAGATGCACCCACAGCATCAGGTTTTATTTGAGTTTGTGAACAAAGTTGTGATGCCAAGGCAGGAGAAAAGAGGAGTTGCCAGTTTCATGGACCTGGTCCTTATGGAACTGTTGGACACTGAAAAGCAGATCAATTGGCCCAGCTTTATGATCCACCTGATCAAAAGGGTGATTGCTGGGAAGAGAAAACACTCCCTGCCGTTTGGTTTCATTTTGACTGATATCTTTGCCAAGTTGAAGATTCCCTTGGAAGGGGTTGTGAAGGCTACAAAGAAAGAAAAATTTGGGTGTGCTACCCTAATAAACTGTGACTTGCCAGTTCAGGCTGATCCTCCACAGGCTGGTGTTGGGAGGCAGCCTCTGAACAACAAAGTGAGGGCACTTAGGCAACAAGTTGCTATGCAGGCTGCTGAGATAGCTAGGTTGGAAGAAGAGAGGAATTACTGGAAGGCAGAGGCCTCAAAAGAAAAGGAGACCAATGAGGGAATGCTCAAGCAGATGTTTGATCTGCTTAATAAGTCTCAGGGAACTGGTCCTTCCACATCCTGACCACCTTAGCTCTAGCCTTTAGCCATCTTTTGTCTAGTGGGATCTAGCCTAGCCTAGTGCCTTAGCCTTTTGTTTTCTCCTTTAGTAGTTGGATAATTCTGTAGTACTTGCTGTATCCCCTGATTTTAATATTTGGTTAAATGAATTGTCTTGGATGGCTAATATCATTGTTTTGCAGTTGCTTTATTTAATTTATGTTTGCATTTTGAGTTGCCTAAATGGCTATGTGCTGATTAACTCTAACACTTGGGATATATTTTGATATGCAACCTTTTCAATGATGCCAAAAGGGGGAAGAGTAAGCTGATTTTGCATGATTTTATACCTAATAAAAATTTGTTCCTTAATGATGAATTAATTCTCCACTGATTGATTGTCTTTTTGAGCTTACATTGTACTTCAGGACATTAAGGAGATGAAGCTATAAGTATGAATTTGTCATCATCAAAAAGGGGGAAAGACATTAAGGAGATGAAGCTATAAGTATGAATTTGTCATCATCAAAAAGGGGGAAATTGTTAGCTTGGAAAGCTTTGAGTTTTGACTGATGACTGAGGAACGGATTCAAAGGACCTGTTCCTTTGAATTACTGAAGCAGAATAGATAATTCATGCAAAATCATTTAATTGAGATATTATTATTTATCCTAATACTGACGTGTATCTTGATAATTATGCAGGCCTAATCAGATACGAAAAGATTGCATAATCCTAAGGGATAAAGGATTTGGATTCAAGAAGGTAGAATCCAATTAGGATTCAAAGTCAAGGAAGCTTTGGAATTCTAATTCATTGGGACTTCTTGGCTGCTGGAAACTATAAAACGAGAAGACTATCAGCCATAGAAGATGTACACAAATAGAGAGAGCATCGAGAAAAAGCTGAGAAGAATTATTGGCTTATTTGTGTAATCAGTTAGCTACAGTAGAACTAAGTAAGAACCTGTTCCTTAGATTGAGTCTTGTAAAAGTTCAAATCTTAGTTCAATTGTAGTAAGCAAAAATCAAGTTGTAAACTGTGTAGTTCAGGTCGTGGACTTGACACAACTTCACTGATCGTGAGAAAGATCACTATAGGATTAGAGTTAGTCCTAGGTTAGTAAGAGTGAGTCTTGTAACCAAGTGGGTCTTTTTACATAGTGAAGTTGAAATCCTACTTGAGAAGTAGGTCGTGGTTTTTTGATCCCGTGTCTAGGGGTTTTTCCACGCTAAAATCTGGTGTTCAATTACTTACAGTTTTTATTCCGCACATCGTAGAGTAAAGGAACACATTTTAAGGAACTGGTCCTTAAAACAGTAAAGTGGTGTATTCGTGGGAAATAACATGACTTTCTAAGATTCATTTTATACTTTATGTTGATTATAGTCGTTAGGATTCACCCAACGGGTCTAGAGAAAGTTGTCGGGTCCCGCACGGCCTAGCAAAAAATTTGGGTCATTTCAGAACCTAAATATTATATTATATAAAAAGGCGGATTGAACTTCCTCTAGACAAAAGCCAATCAGATTTCAGGCGCATGTTGGCGGAGAAAGGTTGGGAAACTATAAGGATCTTGCAGGAAATCCCAAGTTGGCTCATCACGTGTATGCTTATTATTTTTCACCTAGGAAGAGTAGGATATAAAATTTTATTTATGTATAATAGAAATCCGTACGAACCATGACCGATTAGTGGAGTTCATAAAAGAAACCAAAGAAAGATATTTTGTCTTATGTACAACTGCAAAGTACTAAGCTGATTGATTAGATAAATACTAAGGGATCTCTCTCTCTCTCTCTCTCTCTCTCTCTCTATATATATATATATATATATATATATATATAAAAATCATCTTCATTCCAAACCTACTAACTCTACATTTTGTATTCGACTCGAACGGTAAGATTATAGGTTTTCTTTTTCTACTCTTCCTCAATTTCATTTTCCATTATGTTTCATTTCTATTCTCTGCTCTTTATTTCTAGTGTTATAATTGATCAACGAGCAAATACACTTTGGACATATGACATTTGCAGTGACTCATTTTTTAAGGATGACATTTTTATTGAGTGTACAAATTGTTTCTTTTTTTTGGTGACATCATGTACTTACTTTCTCTTTATACATGTAGTTCTCACTTCTGGCCCTTATTTATCCAATGAGACCTAAGGTATTTCCTTTTGCTTCTCCTAATAGTTCCTTTCCCCTTTTTCTTTCTTATTTAGGTTCTATGGTTGCCTTCACTGTATTTTCAGTTAACCCTTATATTTTGTTTGTACTACATTACCCTCAGGCTTCTTATCAACTTGTTGTGTCATCTTTTGTTCATCTTATTGTATTGGGGTTGCAAGTTGATTTTGTCCTCATTTTTTCTGTTTAATTCCTGTTCTTTCTACAAACCTCAGTTGCATGTCCATATTTGTTATAAGTTGAATATGATATAGGTTCCAATCATATTCAAGTTTTTTCTCTATAATTGACCCTTTCTTATTCTTGCAATACACTTCTTCTGATAACTTCGACCCAATCTCCACTTCCACTAATAGCCTTTCAAAATTTAGGCCTACCTTTCTTTCTGTGTTCTTATCAACAAGTAATGGTTTCCCCACTAGACTTCCAGTTTTACTTAAACCCTTCCACTCTCTTACCCAGATTGGTACGGATTATAATTCTCTTTTGAAAATTCTATATCATGGCTCCAAGCCTTCACAATGAATGACTTGTTATTACTAGCACTATCCATTTTTCAGCATTGCTAGTTTATTAACTCTAAATTTCCCCCAAATACGCTGTTTAAATCTATTTAGCATAGTGGATGGAGGATGGCTCCGAGGACATAACAGACCACTGCATTGCGCGAATACTCAATCTCCAAGCTACTATATTCAAGTTAAATTTCACATATCCTTGTTGTTCCCTCTGATTCACGTTTCACATACTCAAGATTAAATCATGCATTTAATTATTTTAATATGTCGAATTATCCTAACTAAAGGTTTCAATATTTTCTCAATTTCATTCAATTGTTCATGTTCCTCTACTTCATCAGCCTATGACTATTTCCCAGTTATATCCACTGGTTTTACCATTTCAAGTCATTCCCCCAGTTTATTTTTCTCTGGTGAATTCTTTTTTTTCACAATAGTTGTTTCCACATTGAGTTATATATCTAATTGTGAAACTAGTTCGAGATCTATAGATAGAGAATCATCCTTACATACCTGCTTGTTGTTTCCATATCCCTGTTTTGATTGTTTCGTTACTGGTTTCTAGATCGATCTGGCCTCTAGAGCTGAAGGTTTGGCTCTCAAGAGAGAAAACTAGCTCAAAGTTTTGCCTACCCGTGTTCCATGTAGAATATCTTTTGTTGTTTTCTTAGCATATTTTTTTTCCAACTCGATTTCTGGTATTCACATATACATCTAGATTTATGCCGCCACGTAAAGCCCATTTCTGGATAAAGTCTCCATAACAGGATTTTATTCATTCCCATGATCTGAGACTGAAGGATTACACACAATCCAAGATTATACAATTCGTCCAGGGTCTAACCATATTTGTTTCACTAGTCGATAGTGTAATCACATGTATTTTATACACGAACTATACTATATAAGCCATAGTCTAAAAGTCGTACCTGTTACAGAATTTTTTCCGCACTTATTGGAGAAAATCTTCGCAAGAACTCTCACAAGAACTTCTGGAATTTTAGAGAAGAAGGAGAAGAAACAAACTGTTTTGTTTCAGAGAGAAGGAAGACGTTGTGTTTAGTTTCACAAAAGTAGCGTACTTCTCAATTGGAAAGTTCCTAACATATAGGACTTCTCTTATTCCTTATTAGCAGACACAGCTCTTTCCAATAGTTGTGTCCTTTTAATTTTAGCTCTCTCTTTTATTATCAATATTATATTAAATACATAACATATGTATATTTATTAATATTTGACATGGATTCGGGTTGACCCACATGGGTGACCCAAATCCAATTTCCAACTTCTCCTACTCACACATAGTGGGTCAACTCTCATTCCCAATCTGTAACATCCATACATAACGACTAGACCGTGTGACCAATGCATACTTCGAGAGCTTAATTGTTATACATCTCTTAGGAATATATAGCATCTCGATTAATGGAACCTTTGAGTAGATTGTAGTATGCATTACCCTAGATCATTTATCACATTCATATCTCTCACAATCTCTTTGTATTATTTTGAGTTCATCATTATGTTCTTGTCCCAAAGGCAAACATAAAGGATCGATCAATGAACACAATTAATGTGATAATATCCAATGATCTTCCTCATCTCATGATTGTCTTAATCTCAATCTGATTTGCTTTTTTAGAAATGTCCCGCCAGATCGAATCATCCATGATCTCTTGGCAACACCCTAAGATAGAAATCAAAAAATTGAATCTCGAGAAACTGGTCAAAGTAATGAGGGTACAAAAAAAAAAAGAAAATTACTTATAATTTTCAGGGCTTCACAGGATAAACAAGTAGAGATTAAATTTGTATCGCTCGTAGGTCACTTTATACATACGTGGTATGAATCACGTATCACAGTATTGACTCCTTTCCCCTGGAGTATATGTCTTTCACAAAATAAATACTGTGCAGATGATAGTTTAGACAACCTACGTCTAACTTTGAGTTCACACATCTACTCATACATTTTATCCTTCAGAACTCACATCTGGCATTAAGACAGACTCACATTTAATCAAATATGATTAACCAAAAATAACAAGCGACATTCTTATTATAAACTTCAAGCTCTCTATCATTATCACCTCAGATAATAATAAGTTTATAATTGTCTCATCTCTATTAGTCACATAGACAATAGAGGCGATTGCCTGTATGAATAGGCCAATCTTTTTGTCTATCCGACATACATCAAATTTATGTACTAAACATAAAACCATTCTATGTATATGAACCAACAACAAAACATTTAGGCTTCAACTGCATTAACTCCAATAATGTAGTTTTATGTGAACATGTTTGGGAAAAGTTGAAATATAAATACATCGACATCTATGAAAATCCAATTTCTTCGCATATCATTCATAAGCACCAAATGCTATGAGTTTCATTATCGGATCTACTATCATATAATGCGTAGAGATGTATTTCATCTTCACTTTTCTATGTACAACTATGTCTTTAACGAAATTATACTTTATATCAATATGTTTTGTCTTCCAATGATACTTGGGACCTTTTTGTGTAAGCTATTGAGGCTTGACTATCACACTTGATTGTCACTAATTCAATAGTACTATAAAACACACCCAAATTTATCATAAAGACGTTTAAGCCAATTAGCTTCTTGCACAGTTGCTGAAAACGCTAAAAATTCAGCTTTCTATATAAATAAGACTGATGATTGTTTCTTGCTACACAAACAATATACACATCACTATTGTTTAGCAAAGAAGACATACTTAGATTTAGATTTCCTCTCATTTAAATCTTCTTTTCAATCATCATACGTATAGCCTTTGAATTGCATATCCTTTCCTTAACATTACAAGGATAATTGACTGTGCCTTTGGTTTTGAGATACGTTAGTATCTTTTAACTGCTTTCCAATATTCCAAGTCAGATTGATATCTGCTAACTAGAATAACAGATATCAAGTTTCAAGAGACAAAATCATATTCTTTGTGGATTCACGAGAAGGCACATCCTCCCATTTGAAACTTCGGCTCTAGAAATATGAGTATTAATAGGTTTGCACTATTGCATATTAAATCATTCAAGAAAATTCTTAATATAAGATTTTTCTGAAAGACACAACAATCCCTTCGAACAATCTCTTGAAATTTGAACTTCAAGAATTCACCCATATTTTTTCTACATTAAGTCTTTCACGAATTTTGAGAACCCATTTGTTCCCAATGACGCTATGACCCATAAGTAGATCAACCAATTCCAACTCTTGGTTTGATTTCACTAACTGCATTTCATGTTCCATTGTTCTAAGTACTTATCCTTAGCAGGGCATTTAAGAGCCTCATTATCTTTCGTTGATCTTATTCATCGTATAAAGTAACTATATATGCTTCCCCTTCGATCTCAAATCGACGACGGGGATCATTGGAGACGACTCATTCGTCGAGGTTGAGATTGATAAAATTGATTTATCAACTGATAGTTTCTCCCACTGGGACCAGCAATATTAAAGAGATTCATTTTTTTAAGTCATATTGGTTCTAATTAGAATAGATCCATTATCACCAAAATGACTCTTACTCAAATCTATTTTATTGTCATTAGCGGAAGCAATTTGGTCCACAGTTTCATGAAGAGACAAGTCTTAGCTTATCTCACCCTACTTAGAAAAAATATTAGCTAATAAATATGTTACATCATGTAACCCAAATTCAGTTACAATGCCACTATCTTGTTCACATATGACACATAAACGTTGAACTGAAATAGTATCACAAAAAAATACAAGTCCTTTCCCTTGGAACTAGTTTTCCATGTGGGAAATAATTTTATGTGCAGTAGCAGCAGCAGCACAAACGCAATAGAAATAAATTGAATTTTCATCTATCCATAACTTATATGAAATATATGTAACTGACTTTGAAATATTTCATAATTTGGATCACAGATGCCATAATGTACTAGCTACAATGGAATGTACTGCCACTTTCAGGGGACGTAACAGATATATCTAGAGTCTCAAGAGCCTCTTGCTCTTTTAGGACATACTGGCCTTTTTTGTCACAGTTAACACTTTAGTTAAGCTGGGGACAATATTCTCAAAGCAGATGACATATTGATATAAACTAGTATAATCTCTTTGAGACAACTATGTACTTTCGTAGAGCCTAAAATTCATATACATACTAGTCCTTAAAATAATTTGACTATGTTAATATTTATTTCATATTAGATTTAGAATCGAAAGTTCACTATGTTCCCAATCATAATCCAAATTCTAATATTCTGTAAATCTAACACAATCAATTATTTAAGGAGTACTCGTCTTAAACAACTTAAATTCAAGATCAACTATATAGAAATTCTATGATAAACATAGAACTATTCAACAATAATATAGTCTAAAGCATTAAAATAAATTTCGTACAAGTACTCATACTTGTATAAAAAAAATTTGCACTCCGTAACATATACAGAAAATTTAGACCACCAGAAACTTGCTCTCAGTAACCATGGTGACATTAATCACACAGATTATTAACTTGGAAGCAAATTCAAGTATCAAACGTAGGAGAAGTTCCACAAAGACTTATTCTTGTGAATTATATCCACATCCAAAGTCACAAGACCCTTTACGTGACCAAGGAAAAAAATACTCCAACTTTTTCACACTTTTTTTTTCTAATCCATGGTGTTTATCTAAGAATTCACAAAAAAAAAAACTTGGTATTTGCAGTTAATTGCCTCGTGCAAAACGTGGCCATGCAAATCATGGTCCAATGAAGGACTCTTTACCACGGAACAAATGAAAGTGGATGTATCACCGTTGAAAAAATTAGTATTGCAATAACAAAAATTTATAGAATGAACCATAGACCAAACTCTGGTCTCAATGGGAATTTAAGATACTTGCATCTCAACCAAGTACTCAAAATGATTTGTCAAAACAAATTCAGTTTTGACATATGGAATTTACCCAAATTTAACAATTGCATAAAGCATTGATCTAAAATTCATGTAAGTTATAATGTCACAGGAAGAATCACAGTGACTGATTGAACCTTGACAACTTTCTTTTGAAACATATACAAAAATAAAAGAATCTAATGAAGGTTATATTATGAATAGGTTAGATATGTAAATAGGTTAGTTATGTAAATTGTATATTGGGCAAGCCCGTTAAGTTTACTTGGTCCCTAAGTTAGGTTTAGGTTTTCTCTAGGTTTTCTCTTGTATAAATAGGGTACTCTCTTCATCAATGAAAGCAAGAGTTTTCACCCAAATCTTATTCCTCTCGTGTGAGTGTGCTCGGCTTTACGTGTTCGGTTTCTTGGTGTGTTCGGTTTTACATGGTATCAGAGCCATCGAAAAACTCTTCAAGTAGAAAAGTAATGGAGGCTCCAAAATTTGATGCTGCAGTCGTACGGAAGACAATCTCTCCGTACGATATCACCTCGAATGATAATCCTGGTTTGATTATCACACAGGTCCAGTTGACCAGTGAAAACTATGAAGAATGGGCGCGGTCGGTTAGAACGGCGCTGCGTGCAAGGAAGAAGTTTGGTTTTGCTGACGGATCGATCAAGATGCCCGACGAAAAGTCGATCGATTATGAGGACTGGTAGACTATCAATTCTCTTCTGGTGTCATGGATTAGGAATTCGATCGAGCCTACTCTTCGGACCACCATATCGCACATGGAAGTGGCGAAAGATCTGTGGGAGAGTATTCGAGAACGTTTCTCTGTGGGAAACGGACCTCGGATTCAGGAATTGAAAGCGGCCTTGGCCGGTTGTAAGCAAAAAGGATTAACTACTGCTGCTTACTATGGAAAACTGGCTATGTTGTGGGAAGAACTAGGAAATTGTGATAAGTTTCCAACTTGTTCGTGTGGAAACTGCATTTGCAATCTAACGGTTGCACTGGAGAAGAAAAGAGAAGATGATAGGGTTCACTTATTTCTTATGGGTCTGGATGAAAGTCTTTATAGAACCGTCTGTTCCAATCTCTTGGCTCATAATCCGTTGCCATCGATGAATCAAGTCTACCAAAAGGTAATCCAAGATGAACGGGTCAAAGGGATGGCACGAACTCAGGAAGAACGAGGGGAGGTGATAGCGTTTGCTGCACAACGATCACCCCCACCGAAGACAGGCTATAAGGAGTGTCACTTGTGTGATCGAGGAGGACATCCTCCGGAACGCTGCTATGAAGTTATTGGTTATCCGGAGGGGTGGGTGCATTATCCGAAGCAAGGTTCTTCGAATGGAGGACGTGGCAGAGGAAGAGGTAAAGGTAATAGAGGTGGAAGAGGTCGTGGACATCAACAGTTTGGTTCGAATGCTGGCCGAGGACGTGGCAATAATCGAGCAAATGCTGCTCAAGCTGAGCTCGAGAATGGAGAAAATGGACACATGAGTGTACCCGGACAAACTAACTTGTTCGGAATAACAGGTGATCAGTTGCAGATGTTGTTCGATTTGCTGAAAAAGGAGAAGGCAAGCACAAGTGAACCATCGATTGGTAAGAAAATTCATCTTTCATGGATTATTGACATGGGGGCGTCAAATCATATGACCGGTCAGATAAGTGCTTTGGAGAATTTACGAAATATACCAAAGTGTCCGGTAGGTTTACCGAACGGAAGCAGTACGGTGGCGACTCAGGAAGGATCCATCAGATCTAACGAAGACATAGTTCTTCATGGAGTGTTATATGTGCCCGAAATGACTTGCAATTTGATTTCTGTGTCTCAATTAATTAATCAAGTTGATTGCAATGTAAATTTCACTAATGATTTGTATGTTATGGAGGACCGGGCTACGGGGAAGTTGATTGGAGCGGGTGAACAAAAGAACGGACTCTACTACTTTCGGACGATACCCGTGGTGAAAGCTGTGAAGGTCGATGTGGTAGATTTGTGGCATCAAAGGTTGGGACATCCTTCGATGCAAGTAACAAAATCCCTTTCAGTTTTAGAAGATAGTGGGAAAGGTAGCTTAGAAGAAAAAGCGTGTGATGTATGCCTTAGGGCAAAGCAAACTAAAAATGTATTTCCTTCGAGTAATAATAAAGCTGCTGAACCTTTTGATTTAGTTCATTGTGACTTGTGGAGTCCTTATAGAACTGAGTCTTCGTGTGGTGCATCATATTTTTTGACCGTTGTTGATGATTGTTCACGAGGAGTATGGGTGTTCTTGTTAGTTGATAAGAGAGAGGTCGGACAGAAGTTGAAAGGTTTCTTTGCAATGGTAGAAAGACAACTCAATAAACGGGTTAAGTGCGTTCGGAGTGATAATGGAACCGAATTTGTAAGTCTGAGAGGGTATTTTCTCGAACAAGGGATCTTGTTCCAAACTTCTTGTGTAGGGACACCCCAGCAAAACGGTAGAGTTGAACGGAAACATAGACATATCTTAAACGTGGCACGGGCGCTACGTTTTCAAGCCAATTTACCAATTGACTTCTGGGGAGAATGTGTGATGACGGCATGTTATTTGATTAACCGGACACCCACTAAGTTGTTGAATGGGAAGACACCTTACGATATCTTGATGGGTGTGACACCGAATTATGATCATTTGAGGGTGTTCTGTTGCTTATGTTATGCTCGCAATCAAGGACGAACAAGTGACAAGTTTGAAAGTAGGAGTCGTCGATGCGTGTTTTTGGGTTATCCAAATGGGAAGAAAGCGTGGAAAGTGTATGATTTGGAGGCAAAGGAGTTTGTGTTCTCAAGGGATGTGGTGCTTTACGAAAAGGAATTTCCGTTCGCATCCAAGGAGACTGAGGACGAAAAACGGAGACAAGATACGGTTCCTGTCACCGTAGCAGTGGAGGAGGAAGAGGAGAGTGTGCGTCGAAGGGGGGGTGTTCAACCCGAAGTCATGACTCCAGAAATTGAACCCGAAGTGATGACTCCGGAAGCTGAACCTGAAGTTGTTCCCGAAGTTGAACCCGAAGAGATGGGTCGTGGAAAACGAACTAAGAAAGAAAATATCTTGCTGAGAGACTTTGTTACTAATACGGTCCAAAAGATGAGTCACCGGGTATCGTCCTGTGTTCGAAAGTCTGATTGTTCATCCGTTTCTCAACAACCCTCTGGTAAGCCCTATCCTCTAACACACTATGTCAATTGTGATAATTTCTCTTCGAAACATGTGAGTTTTCTTGCAGCTATAACGCAAGGACATGAGCCTACCTCCTATTCGGAGGCGGTGAAAAATGAAAAATGGAGAACAGCCATGGGGGAAGAATTGAAGGCATTGGAAGCGAACAAAACTTGGGAGATAGTTCGCTTACCTACGGGGAAGAAGGCCCTCGGATGGGTATATAAGATAAAGTACAACTCGGATCGAACTATTGAAAGGTACAAAGCAAGACTGGTGATTTTTGGGAATCATCAAATCGAAGGAGTTGATTACACGGAGACATTTGCACCGGTTGCAAAGATGGTGACTGTCCGAGTTTTTCTGGCCGTAGCAGCTGCCAAAAATTGGGAATTGCATCAGATGGATGTGCACAATGCATTTTTGCATGGTGATCTTCACGAAGAAGTATATATGAAATTGCCTCCGGGACATCGCATGACTGGGAGAGGAACTGTGTGTCGCCTCCGAAAATCATTGTATGGTTTAAAACAACCTCCCAAGTGTTGGTTTGCGAAGTTGTCAGCTGCTCTTAAGCAATATGGGTTTCGAAAATCATATTCGGATTACTCATTATTTACGATAAAAAAGGGAAATGTGCATTTGAATGTGCTTGTTTATGTGGATGATCTAATGATATCTGGTAATGATTCGAATGCAATTCGAATTTTTAAGTTGTATCTCTCGAAATATTTCCATATGAAGGATTTAGGTGCCTTGAAATACTTCTTGGGAGTTGAAGTGGCAAGGGCCCCGAAGGGAATCTTCTTGTGTCAGAGGAAGTATGCATTGGATATCATATCGGAAGCAGGCTTGTTAGGGGCAAAACCGGTTGGTACACCGATAGAACAAAACCATCGCTTGGCACTTGCGACTGGTCGTTTTATCAAAGATCCTGAACGCTATCGGCGACTGGTTGGAAGATTGATTTACTTGTGTTTTACGCGACCGGATTTGTCCTATAGTGTGCATGTGCTGTCGCAATTCATGCAGAGTCCACGAATTGAGCATATGGAAGCGGCACTTAGGGTTGTTCGATATTTGAAAGGCTGTCTGGGACAAGGCATCGTATTTAATTCTCAGTGTGATCTGAGATTGCACGGGTGGTGTGACTCCGATTGGGCAGGTTGTCCGTTATCGCGTCGCTCGTTAACAGGTTGGTATGTGTCGTTAGGGGACTCACCGATATCTTGGCGAACGAAGAAGCAACAGATCGTGTCGAGGTCCTCCGCCAAGGCAGAGTATCGATCGATGGCGATGACCGTGTGTGAATTGAAGTGGTTGAAAGGGATATTATGGAATCTTGGAATTGATCACAATTCTCCGATGAATTTGAAGTGTGACAGTCAAGCAGCGTTACATATTGCTCGGAATCCTGTCTTTCACGAACGCACTAAACACATCGAAGTCGACTGTCACTTTGTTCGGAATGAAATTATAGGAGGAATCATTCGTCTCAGCTACGTGCCTACGACCACACAACTTGCTGATATTTTTACGAAGGCGCTGGGACGTGCCTAGTTCGAGTACTTCCTTAACAAGTTGGGCATAAGGAACCCTCACGCTCCAACTTGAGGGGGGTAATGAAGGTTATATTGTGAATATGTTAGATATGTAAATAGGTTAGTTATGTAAATTGTATATTGGGCCAAGCCCGTTAAGTTTACTTGGTCCCTAAGTTAGGTTTAGGTTTTCTCTAGGTTTTCTCTTGTATAAATAGGGTACTCCATCAATGAAAGCAAGAGTTTTCACCCAAATATTATTTCTCTCGTGTGAGTGTGTTCGGCTTTACGTGTTCGGTTTCTTGGTGTGTTCGGTTTTACAGAATCATCATATTATACACACAAATATTTATATTTATTTATGCTATATATACACACATGTATATATAGACTATAGTGACAATACAGTTTCACAAAGAAAACTCTTATTTGAAAGATCCAGTTGCATAAGATTAGTGTTAGGCTTAATCTTTTCCAAACGCTACTAATATGTGTGGAATATGATATTACCTTAATCTTTCATTTTTTTCCTTTTCCTTTTGTAACATATACAAAAGAAAAAAAAAAGAAGAAAAATTATATTTCCACCAATACTGTACACCATGCACAATTTTTTCTTGTGGCATAAATACTTTCAATGCCCATTGAAGAAAAAAACAATCGGGTACACTGAAAACTGGTTACTACCAAATTACAATGTGGGCATATGATTTCCACATTCTTTCTTTATGCAATTGTAATAAAGGTCATTTTTGAGTAATGCCGAAAACTAGAACCAAAAATTGTAATGATTGAATTTAAAGATTCCCATTTGAATCTCATTAACCTTTTGTGAGAAAAAAAATTTGTCACTTTCAAAGGCAATCTTGTTCAAGTTTTCCGACACTGAGAGGTTCAAAGACAACATAAATTCCTTAGCACTCAAAAAATTATTTACCGTTGAGTTCCAACCTTTCTTGAAATATTACCACCGATAATCTCAACGAATGAGATTTTAATTTGCATAGACAAGTTTCAGAAAATATTGTAAAAATTTACTGACATTTCAAAGGTTTTAAGTACAATTGTCCTTTTGAATTCGAGAATAACTAAATCCTCTATCCTAAAGCAACACCATGTATTGGAAATTTTTAATGTATGGTTACAAAACTAAAAAAAACAACATAATTATGCCCGCATGATTTTTATCGTTGAAACCAGTGACCAGAGAATCTTTATTCATAATCCACTCATGAATGGAAATTAATCACTGATTATTTCTCTATGCAAAATTAAGTTTGTTGTTATGCACTAATGCACTCATGGATAAATTTATACTTATACAATCCACTCAAGTGCACAACAAAATTAAATATTGCAGTAGAAAAACATGCAAATTCTCTCGCTTGTGGGTTAATAGAAAGAACAAACAGATTTGTTCGTTTCTACGGTGCAAACCAGAGTCGATCTTAAAGTCGGCTTGCATGCCAAATAGTCAAAAAAAAATTACGAGACTTCACCCACACACAATATTTTCTCAAGAACAAAACAAATAACTATGAACTAGGAAACAAATAACACGGCCTCTGATATCAATGAAGGATTACACACAATCCAAGATCATACAATTCGCCCAGGGTCTAACCGTATTTGTTTCACTAGTCGATAGTGTAATCACATGTATTTTAGACACGAACTACACTATATAAGCAACAGTCTAAAGTCGTACCTGTTACAGAATTTGATTTTAAGAACTCTCACAAGAACTTCTGGAATTTTAGAGAAGAAGGAGAAGAAACAAACTGTTTTGTTTCAGAGAGAAGGAAGACGTTGTGTTTAGTTTCACAAAAGTAGGTACTTCTCAATTGGGAAGTTCCTAACATATAGGACTTCTCTTATTCCTTATCAGCAGACACAGCTCTTTTCAATAGTTGTGTTAGTTGTGTCCTTTTAATTTTAGCTCTCTCTTTTATTATCAATATTATATTAAATACATAACATATATATATTTATTAATATTTGTTATGGATTCGAGTTGACCCATATGGGTGACCCAAATCTAATTTCCAATAGAGACCTCTGATTAAATGTTCATGGATCATACCCATCCAATACACTCAATACACTTGATAACAGTTTCTCATCATACTTTCTAACAAAACTCGATACAATCTCAAACAATTAAATCGACACATTACTCGATGCAAATAAAGTTTGCCCAGACATAGCGCAAATCTCATCATCTAATCTAAAGAATGAACTCAAATATTCTTACTACATTATATTTAAATAATAGTTTATCTTATTTACAGATGCATTGCTAAAATAAAGTGTGATCATTTGGTAACCACAGAAGGATTCACTAGAAGTATTGTAAATGCTAAACTACCTTATTATCTTTATCGGTCTTGATTTTATAACGGAAACATACTCCCTTGGTCCTAATTTAAGTGAAGATGGTTAAAATTGCATAAAGTTTAAGAAATAAAGAAAAGACTTTAGAACTTGTGATATAAAATAAACCTTAGAAACTTATGCAGATGCGAATTATTTCATAAAGTTAATTTGCTACTAAATATAGAATGTGTCAATCTTTATAGGATTAACCAAGAAGGAATGATCTTCACATAAAATGGGGTGGAGTGAGTATATTTCTTGTCACCCCTACCTAAAAGAAGAATAAAAGAAATATTGACAGTCTCTTACATAAGTTAGTAAGAAAAATACTAATCTATAGTTCAAAAATGATCTCGCATTTGAAAAAGACTTATTTTGACCGAGTTGAAGTGGTTGGATGAAATCTAATAAAAAAGTAGGACTGAAATGATATAAACGAGACAATAAGAGGTACTTATTTCGCTAGTCAGCCTAGAAATCTAGAGTAGATTAAAGCAATCCTGAATAGTAAAAGCTAAAACAAAGGACTAAATGTAGGATAATCTGTTTAAATCTCAAGCTCTAAAATCTAACCACACACTAAACCGAAGGAAGGGAACTATAAGCGATTCCGAAGGAAGGGAACTATAAGCGATTACTTTCCACTCATTTGAAACTTTATGTCGGCTATGATGTCCGATGCTCTTGGTTTGATTATTTTTGTTTAATCATTCGGACACACATATGCGTTCATTTTTTTTCAATAGCAATTGTGTAGTTTTTTCAAAGATCGTCATGAATTCTTTGTCAAATTAGGTAGAGTAGCGAAGAGTATAACTATTTCCATCTTAAATCTAACACCCACACGGCATATGACGTACAAAGCATTTCGTGTTTATGCAGGGTACGGGAAAGGGTCGCACCCTAAGGAGTATATGATGTACGCAGCCTACCATGATACAAGCATCAGTGATTCATAAAGGAGTTTTATATTCCATATGTGTTAAATTAAATGATAAGAAAAAAATAAAGACATCAGTAAGGATCAAACTCTAGACCTCGGCTACCAAGCACTACTTGCACCAAATGTTCAATTTGTTCCCTGGATGAGAAGGATGAAATATAGCTTATCTATTCAGAACTGTCTATATAAACTTATCTGTTCTGAGTCGCGGCAATGGATACTTAAGCAATCACAACTCTCTATGTGGGTTCGTCCCTACTCACAATTATGATCCTCATATATATTTTCCTTCCTTTCTCGAAAAAAAAAATACTAAGAAGCACGACAAAGGGGCAAGGAAGTAAGGTCTGCTACCTCCACAATGGGAAAAACTTTGGGCTCTTTACAAAAATATACGTAAAAATTTCGCGGGGAAGCCACTTTGGCACCCGCTTTGTGATGCGTAGCCTCTGTTCACAAATTCGCTGAGAATTAGCCATTAGACGCGTTTTTTAAAATTAATAGTATCACGACGTCGTTTTACCCCTTTTGGAAATTCCGATTTTACCCTTCCTTATTTTTAACTTATTCAGGGTTTTTGTTTCTCTCTTTGATACTGTGACTTTTGAATTCTATCAAAATATACGAACTCTCTTTCGAAATACACCAATTTCTTACTTTTGAGATTTTGAAGCTTTGTGTTTGGGTCTTTGTTTTGCTGTTTGGTATATTAAGGTAACTGTGTTTACTTCGCATTGTTTTTTTTTTTCATTTTTGTACGTGTATATGGGTTATTAGATTTTGATTTTGTTTCGAAAAATATTTAGATTTTCTATTGGAGTACAGTATAAGCTTTTGATTCCCTTCAAAATGGTGGGGTTTTTTTAAGGGGAACGCTTTTTTCTGCGAAACCCTTTGCCCCAGAACTATATACTGTGACCTTCTGTTGGGGATAGAATGTTGCCCCATGATAAAAAACTGGGACTGTGTGTTTTTAACAGGTACTTGTCCATTGTAAATGGTGGGTTATTTTTAAAGGGGGCAACGGTTTTTTTTTGTGAAACCCTTTGCCCCAGAACTATATACTGTGACCTTCTGTTGGGGATAGACTGTTGCCCCATGATAAAAAACTGGGACTGTGTATTTTTAACAGGTACTTGTCCATTGTAAATGGTGGGTAATTTTTAAAGGGGGCAACGGTTTTTTTTTGTGAAACCCTTTGCCCCAGAACTATATATCGTGACTTTGTAGGGGATAGATTGTTGCCCCATGATAAAATACTGGACCCCTTTGTTTAACAAGTGCTTGTGTCCCAGTTCTAAAACAAGGGACTTTGTATAACAAAGCATCATAGGCCCCAGCACAAAATACTGTGACTTTGCACATGAACTACTTGTGCTCCCAGCACCAATGTCTGGGGGGAGGGGGTGGGGCCACCAAGCTGTCCCCCAGCACAAACACTAAGACCTTGCACATGAACTACTTGTACCCCCAGCACCAATGTCTTGGATTGGCCAACAAGCTCTTTTGTGTGCCCCATAATAAATACTGGACCCCTTTGTTTAACAACTGCTTGTGCCCAAGTTCTAAAACATGGGAGCCCCAGCACAAAATACTGTGACTTTGCACATGAACTACTTGTGCTCCCAGCACCAAAGTCTGGGGGGAGGGGATGGGGCCACCAAGCTGTCCCCCAGCACAAACACTGTGACCTTGCACATGAACTACTTGTACCCCCCAACACCAATGTCTTGGATTGGCCAACAAGCTCTTTTGTGTGCCCCATAATAAATACTGGACCCCTTTGTTTAACAAGTGCTCGTGCCCCAGTTCTAAAACATGGGACTTTGTATAACAAAGCATCATAGGCCCCCAGCACAAAAATACTGTGACTTTGCACATGAACTACTTGTGCTCCCAGCACCAATGTTTGGGGGGAGGGGGTGGGGCCACAAAGCTGTCCCCCAGCACAGACACTGTGACCTTGCACATGAACTACTTGTATCCCCAGTACCAATGTCTTGGATTGGCCAACAAGCTCTTTTGTGTGCCCCATAATAAATACTGGACCCCTTTGTTTAACAAGTGCTTGTGCCCCAGTTCTAAAACATGGGAGCCCCAGCACAAAATACTGTGACTTTGCACATGAACTACTTGTGCTCCCAGCACCAATGTCTGGGGGGAGGGGGTGGGGCCACCAAGCTGTCCCCCAGCACAAACACTGTGACCTTGCACATGAACTACTTGTACCCCCAGTACCAATGTCTTGGATTGGCCAACAAGCTCTTTTGTGTGCCCCATAATAAATACTGGACCCCTTTGTTTAACAAGTGCTCGTGCCCCAGTTCTAAAACATGGGACTTTGTATAACAAAGCATCATAGGCCCCCAGCACAAAAATACTGTGACTTTGCACATGAACTACTTGTGCTCCCAGCACCAATGTCTGGGGGTTAATTTTTCTTTATTTTATTTTAATACATGTGCTAATGTTACAGCTATGGAGATTATACCAACTGATGAGGGTATGGATAATCTGCCAGACGACGATGGTATATTGGTTCCATTTGCGCAGTGGAAAAATCGTGATTGCCAGTGGAAGGGTGACACAGAGTATCGTGGATTACTGGAAGGGTTATTGTCTGCCGATTACCTGGAGAAACTGAAGCAAGGGCCATTCGGCAAGTTTATGCTTTTGGAAGATGCTAAATATTCTGGGAGGATTATAAATTGTTTTCTGCAGTCTCAAATAGTTTCTTCAGACAACACTAAGCTTAGCTACAAAGTTTTTGGTGATATAGTAGATTTCACAGCTGATGATTTTCAACTAGTTAGTGGTCTTAATATTTCCAGTATTGTAGATATAAGTATTTTTAAGCTTTCAAAGAGTAGATTAAAGGAGAAGTATTTCAGGAATCCTGAAGACGATGTTAATAAAAAGGACAGCAAGTGGACTTTAAAGTTATATGACTTGCTTGATTTGATTGAACATCATTCCAGTTATGTGAGAGTGACTCCAAAGAACAAGGGTAATGTGAATAGAGTGTCAGCTGCACGATTGGATGTTCCATTAGAGCAAGATGATGCTGTTAAACTAGCTGAGGCATATTTGCTTAATTCTGTTTTATTGGGCCGGCCATTACCTAGAGTAGTGGATGATCAACATATGATTATTATTGATAATGAAGAGGTGCATAGCTGTTATCAGTGGGGTACTGAGATATATCGTCAAATGGTACACCATTTGCAATCAATCATTAAGCCAAGTTCTTCTACTTATTTGTTTCCTGGTATGCCCTTCCTATTCTGTTGCTGGGCGGCAGAGGCGTTCCCTGTGTTCAGGCAGTATTTTACTGTTCGCCCTAGGATCAAACCTGTGATGCTTCGTTACACATGTACTATTACCCCTCATTACAATGTCTTGTGTGATGACTACTTTCATAATGAACAGGTGAGTTTTACGAGTACTTGCTTTTGTTTGTTATTTCTGTTTTTAATTTTTTGTTGGTTTTGAAATGTATTTTTTAATAGTTTTGGGAGGATGCCGCAGTGAGACCAATAAGGCATAAATGTAAACGTGCTTCAACTTCAAAGTCACCCTCAAAGTCATCTTCAAAGACTAGTTCAACAGCAGAATCTATTGACATGAATGAAGTTGTAAAGGTGAATTTCTTTGTGGGTTTTGTCTTTTAATTTTTTTTTCTTATGTGGTTTTAATGTTTTTTTTTTATCAGAGATTGACAGCTAATCTCAAAGTAAACTTACCTACTGAGACCAAGATTCAACATATGATCAATTCCTCAGAAAATAGTGTGAAGAAAGATCTTGCTGACATGGAGAAGAGGATTACAGATAAGTTGAATGCAAAGTTTGATTCATTACTGCTTCTTGTTGCAAAATCAAAGACAAGTGATCTTGAAGAAAACTGTGGTGTTTCTGTAAGTAAATCAGACACCAGGAGTAGAAATGAGAAGAGTCATTTTGTTGATAATTTGAATTATTCAGATGGTCGCGATAGTTTTTTCAAAGAAACATATAATCGGCCTGAGCTTGTTGGCAGTGTACAAAGTGATCGTGGTATTTCAGGTGCTTTAATAGAGAAAAGCAATCAAATGATTGTCGATGTTTTAGTGGATTACAAAGCTGATACCTGTGACCCCATTGATGAAGCAAAAGGTACATATGGTTTAGAAAAGGCACCATCAAATTCAGACCATCATCAACAAAGTCATGGTAATCAAATAGAGTATTCTATATAGTCGTAATCTAAGTAAAAGGGAATTTTTTGTTTAATGTAATGATTTTTTTTATTGTATATGCAGATAAACAGAATCCTTCATCTGATTTATTGGACAAGTGTCCATCTAAAGATGATGATATATCTTTGAATCCAGCAGATGTTCAGCTTCGTGATGAAAAAATTTATTCCACACTTAATGGTAAGAAGAAAAAAACTTGTTGGTAGATTGAACCAACATATTATGCACTAATACTGTGTTTTTATGATATGCTAATGTCCCAGATAATAAAATACTGGGACTCTTTGTTTAACAAGTACTTGTGCCCCAGTTCTAAATTATGGGACTTTCTATAACAAAGCACTATAGCCCCAGCACAAATACTGTGACTTTTTCATATGAAGTATATGTGCCCCAGCAGCAATGTCTGGGAAGTCTATAGTAATGGAAATCTATTTTTAATATGTGTGTTTTGGCACTTCTGTTTTCTATAGAGAAATGTAATGTATTGTGCTTATTTATTTTTACAGAAGGTAACAATGGTGAATCTGGGCAAAGTGATGTGGCTGAAGAACAAATTAATGAATTAAAGCATCTTGTTGAATCTGGTATTTGGACACCAGTAGGTATGTAAAAGTAATTTTTATATAATAATTAGTGTTCCTATTTTTATTGTTGAAAATGTGTAACAAATTATCTTGTTTTAAAGTCTCTCAAGAAAGTTCTCAAGAAGGTTCTCAACCAATTAAGCTTGCTGATAACCAAATGTTTTTGACTCCTGGTACGTGAAAATATCTTGCATATTTTGCATGGTCCACACTCCAGCATAAAATACCCTGTTGGTTGGTCAATGAATAGTGTGTCTTGTTCCATTTATTAAATATTGCGACTCATTTTTTGTCTATGCATATGTAATGTATTGTTCCATTTACAGAAGCAACAAATATTAAAGCTGATAATGAAGACGTTGTCAATCAACGGAGTCACAGTACTGAGGTTCGACTTGAAGTTAAGACTGTCAGTGAGCTTTGCATAGCTGGTCTTGTTTTTACACCAGAAGGTATGTAATCGTCTTTTTTATAGTTATTTTATCTTTTTTATTGTTCGCAAATGTGTGATATATTATCTTTATTTATAAAGGTTCTCAAGAAGGTTCCCAAGAAGGTTCTAAAGAAGGTCTCAAAAAAGGTGTTGAGCATTCGTCTCCAAAAAAGGTTTTGAAAGCATTTTCCAGCAAGAAAAGGAAGAAATGTGATAATGATGATTCTCCTGAAATTGCATCTCCCCTCAAACCTAAAATTGGTGAAAATTTGGCTGAAGCAAGCAAAAGCATCATGAATATTGGCTGCATAGATGCACCTTCATTTTCAATTGGCTTGACACAGCCATCGCAAGAGACTGCAGCAGTGATTGATAGTGTCAGGCCGGATTCTATGGATATCAATCGCTCAAAAAGTAAGGGTGGTACAGAATTGGCATTAATAGAGAAAGATAATTCAAAACTTACGACACTTGCTGATGCATTTCGTATGCTGGGACAACAGGGGTGATTTTGAAGTCCAGCTTTATAAGCCCCAGCATTTAATGCTGGACAACACACAAAGTAATTCAAAATCCTGTTAAACAGTATGACCCATTGTAAACAGTGTGACTTATCAGAACTTATGACAAAATACACATTGTACCTTTTCAGAATTTCCAGAAGTGACTCTTACAAACAAATGCCAATGTATATAAATTCCCACCCATAAAACAGATAGATAGGAATCCAATTTGTCATTTTTGTTATTGAACAAAAAAAAAAGAAATTGTGTCAAGTATTATCTGATCAAAAAGTATCTATGGAGAATGGCCACCGACCATCAAATGGCCACGGACCATCCAATGGCCATGGACCATCCAATGGAAGACAGGTTTTCCAGAATGGTCATGGACCATCAACTCAAAGGCATGTTACGAACTTGCCTTCAATACCAAGACACCTCTGTTGGCGTTTTGAATATCTGAAGAAGGAGGTGGAATCCTTGAACGAATTCAGAAAGAAATGTGAAGATGAGTTGTGGAATTTAAGGTACACGCAGCGACAATATTATGAAAAACTGATGGAATTGCTTAAGGTGATGGCAGATCCCCTGCAATTGCACAATGGAGGGCCAGGGGAGCCCGTGTTTAGGAATTATGGAGAATAAATAATGTTTTAATTTGATATATTATGTATTGTTGTTCTTTCACATATTAGTAATTTTTTTACAATGATATCATGTATTCAAAAAGGCAAACAGATTGTGTTTTTAGAAGTATGCTTTTATGTAATTTTTATGTCACTGTTAATGAAATTGGTTGTAAGTTTGCCTTTTGTATTGTGTGTAAAATGTTGACTCTTAAATAATGTTTATGTATAGTCCTAGCAATACATGCCTCAGCATTTCTGATTAAAACCCTTCTCTTCCATAGCATACCCGTTTAATTTGCATCGTCCAGACGAATTTTGAGTTCCTCTTTTCTTTTTTTTTCCCCCTTAATATTTTGTCTGGTAGCAAATGGACCATTTCCATTAGTAGGTATTTAAGGTGACAAGTAACAACTCTTCTGTTGATAAATGTAGTATAGCTACAGGATATTGTAATGGGACTTTGCTTCAACGTAATACTAAGTCCCAGCATTTTAATGCTGGACAACAGGGGGTGATTTTGAAGTGTAGCTTTATAAGCTAAAAAATAGCACAGCTACAAGATATTGTAATGGGACTTTGCTTCAACATAATACTAATCACCAGATTTTTATGTTGTGGCCAGTAGTTTAAGGCACATGGGTGCTCAAGCTTTTTATCCTCAGACGTTATTGTAAATATAGAAGTTGTTCCAGTTTTTAAGAGTGTGTCAGCAAATATCTGGGGTACCAGCATTTTATCAGGATAACATTGGCATACGAGAAGACCTCGAACTGGAAGAAACATAGGGAAGAATATAGAAACACAGCTTTTTTGACTACATTTATAGTGATACTTAATCTATTTTTGACTATACATATTCTCTTTGACCATAACAGTTGAACAAAAGTTAGTAACTCCTAGCCTATAAATAAGGCTTTGCAGTTGAAGTAAACAATAACAAAGATTGCAACTAATTTATTTTTTCATCAAAACAATAATATGGATGATGATCGTTTGGAGGAACTATGCGATTTCACAATGCGAATAACAAAATCATACTTCAAAAGAGATGATTTTGTATGTTAAAAAAATTACCAAATTATTTTTTATTTTTTTGTTCATCTAAATTTTCATTATTTTTTTTTGTATTAACTGTGAAAGTTTATTTTTTCAGATCTTTCCAAGGAGTTGGAAAGAGAAGCCGCCAAAGGTCAATGGAAGTGCATTTTTAGTTTGTGAAAACGATGACACTGATTATGAAATGAAGTTCAAGGCTGGGAAGGGACATTCAAGGTTGTCCAATGGATGGAAGGAGATGCTTCAGCATAAAGGCTACAGACTGGGTGATATTCTTCGGTTTAATAACGTTGTTCATGAGGTTTACAACGGTGTTGCCACTATGGTTTTTGAAATTTCATTAGTGTTGCTCCCAACGCACACGCAAGTATACGTGGTTGACAAGTAATAAAGTGATAAGTAGAGTATCGTTCCCACGAGGACTATTCAGACTGGACTCCTAACAAACAAATTCTTAACAACTACTCAGGGATCTTTTTCCAATAGTGAGGATTTTATTAATTAAAGAACAGTAATTAAGAGGGTAAAAGTGAATTCAAACAATGGAGCAAAAATGGGTTGTTATCAGTAATAAGGAGACGGTCCAGGGTCAGAGTTACGAACAATCCAGTTGAGTTTTCCAATTGATTCCACTTCTTAAATCCCGGGTTACTAACTAACAGATTAAATGTACCTGTGAAAACCTTTCGATTCTTCACAGTCTATGCAGGCTACTTCAATCCCTATATGTCTATGGGTTGAATCACATGCACGCATTAACGAATTCTGTAATTAGTTAAACTAGGCGAGCAAGTATATGTCTATCCTACTCACAAATTGGTTCCCCGATGCCCGGGTTCACAAACTAGCCCTACTCTTTCTTATTGCGTTAATAAATTCCCTCTTTCGAGTTCAATCTAAAAACCATAGATAATGTGTAATAATCGGGCCCTGACAATTACACAAGTGAAATCAAGAAAGAATAAGTAACCCGTAATGGGATTCAATTAATGGGAATCAATCTTCAAACATCAACTTTCATGAAATACTCTAACCCTAGAACGAGAGATTTAGCCACGCATACTCATAATAACAACACAAGGATTTGATGTAATAATGAAATAATGATGTAATAGATTAATGGAAGGAAGAAAAACCCTTGTTCTTGATGTTATGAGCTCTCCAATTGCTCCAAACTCTGAACTCCCATCAAAAAGTGAGTAAAAGAGTATTTATAGGGTTTACAAACGTCTAGTAATAAGTTACACCTAAGCCTAGACGAAATAGGAAGTCCCAAAAACGCTCCAGGGGCGCTGTAGCTGGCGCCCTGCGCCCCCAAACGCGCCAACCCAGTCAGAACCCGTCGAAACTTGGGCACTTTTGGGGCGCCCCGCGCCACTCAAAGCTCGAGAAGGCTGGGCGCTTATGGGGGCGCCCCGCGCCACTCAAAGCGCCAGCCCAAATTCCTGCCTCCTTCATCTGCAGCTCGCGTCGCGTTGTGCCTTCGTATGTTCGATCCAATCCTCAATCCAAATCCAATCTTTTCTTGCTTGATCATGCTCTTTAAAGCTCCAATTGCACTTCATAACAACCTACAATCATACGACATAAAATCAGTGCAAAATCACATCCATCAACAAGAAAACGCGCGAATAAAGTACTCAAACGTGAGGAAATATTAAGGAAATATAGGCATAAAATTCCAAACATCACCATCCCACACTTGAACCTTTGCTCGCCCTCGAGCAATCACAAATAACTTCCCAACCGAGGTAGAACAGGTCTGCCTATGACTATGGTTGATACCGATCATTGAACAAATGCACACATGACTACTATGGGTCCAACAAACATGCCAACAATTTATCAAACTCCAAAACATGCGAACAACCACCCCGAGATAGCTCAAATGCACAAACTCAACTCATTGCAACCATGCTCCCACAAAATCACACCTATCTACTCAACCAAGAAGCCACGACTTCACCCATCTCATGCAAACCATGTGCCCTCACCAAAATGAAGCAAGAGAGTGTCCCCCAAATATCACACACATCAATGAATATCGTGAATAGAACGGGAACAATAACATAGAACGAATTTACTCACTCTCATGAAAGTCTCACATGTCACACACAATGTACCATAGGCTTGCCCGTAGTGTAGGACTCCACTAATGTAGGCTCATTCCAATCGGGATTAACTAGGACTTTAAAAAGGTTGTAATGTAGGCTAAGGGGCTGGTAGGATACATATGGGTAATAGTAACTACCTCCCTAAGCACTTTAATACATCACAATTAATTTAAGCACAATTCTCATTAAAGCCACCCAATCAACACTTTCACACACACACACACCTTCTCAACAAGTAGCATTTTTCTTTTAAGCACACACTAGCAAGGAATGGATATTCTTTTCTCTTTATTTCTTTTTCCACAATTTTTTTCAACTTTGCTCTTTTTTTTTCTTTTTTCATTTTTTTTTTCAATCTTGCCAATGCTCATAAACAACTACTACACAATTTGAACAAGTATTCCTCTTCATTAGTTCCACTCAAAAACCTCCCAATATCCAACCACAACTCCAAAATAATATCACAATATCAACTAAAGTGCTTAAGGAGTAAAGGGCCAAAAGAGACAATCAAGAAAGAATAAGTAACCCGTAATGGGATTCAATTAATGGGAATCAATCTTCAAACATCAACTTTCATGAAATACTCTAACCCTAGAACGAGAGATTTAGCCACGCATACTCATAATAACAACACAAGGATTTGATGTAATAATGAAATAATGATGTAATAGATTAATGGAAGGAAGAAAAACCCTTGTTCTTGATGTTATGAGCTCTCCAATTGCTCCAAAGTCTGAACTCCCATCAAAAACTGAGTAAAAGAGTATTTATAGGGTTTGCAAACGTCTAGTAATAAGTTACACCTAAGCCTAGACGAAATAGGAAGTCCCAAAAACGCTCCAGGGGCGCTGTAGCTGGCGCCCCGCGCCCCCAAACGCGCCAACCCAGTCAGAACCCGTCGAAACTTGGGCGCTTTTGGGGCGCCCCGCGCCACTCAAAGCGCCTGGCCAAATTTCTGACTCCTTCATCTGCAGCTCGCGTCGCGTTGTGCCTTCGTATGTTCGATCCAATCCTCAATCCAAATCCAATCTTTTCTTGCTCGATCATGCTGTTTAAAGCTCCAAGTGCACTTCATAACAACCTACAATCATACGACATAAAATCAGTGCAAAATCACATCCATCAACAAGAAAACGCGCGAATAAAGTACTCAAACGTGAGGAAATATTAAGGAAATATAGGCATAAAATGCCAAACATCACCACCCCACACTAGAACCTTTGCTCGCCCTCGAGCAATCACAAATAACTTCCCAACCGAGGTAGAACAGGTCTGCCTATGACTATGGTTGATACCGATCATTGAACAAATGCACACATGACTACTTTGGGTCCAACAAACATGCCAACTATTTATCAAACTCAAAAACATGCGAACAACCACCCCGAGATAGCTCAAATGCACAAACTCAACTCATTGCAACCATGCTCCCACAAAATCACACCTATCTACTCAACCAAGAAGCCACGACTTCACCCATCTCATGCAAACCATGTGCCCTCACCAAAATGAAGCAAGAGAGTGTCCCCCAAATATCACACACATCAATGAATATCGTGAATAGAACGGGGACAATAACATAGAACGAATTCACTCACTCTCATGAAAGTCTCACATGTCACACACAATGTACCATAGGCTTGCCCGTAGTGTAGGACTTCACTAATGTAGGCTTACTCCAATCGGGATTAACTAGGACTTTAAAAAGGTTGTAATGTAGGCTAAGGGGCTGGTAGGATACATATGGGTAATAGTGACTACCTCCCTAAGCACTTTAATACATCACAATTAATTTAAGCACAATTCTCATTAAAGCCACCCAATCAACACTTTCACACACACACACACCTTCTCAACAAGTAGCATTTTTCTTTTAAGCACACACTAGCAAGGAATGGATATTCTTTTCTCTTTATTTCTTTTTCCACAATTTTTTTCAACTTTGCTCTTTTTTTTTCTTTTTTCATTTTTTTTTTCAATCTTGCCAATGCTCATAAACAACTACTACACAATTTAAACAAGTATTCCTCTTCATTAGTTCCACTCAAAAACCTCCCAATATCCAACCACAACTCCAAAATAATATCACAATATCAACTAAAGTGCTTAAGGAGTAAAGGGCCAAAAGAGACAATTTAGAACAAATGGGTAGGCTCGGGGTGTGGGTGCCAACAAAAAGGGTCAAAGAAATCACAACAATTTTTTTCCAAGGTATATATGTAAGGGTAGGCAAATCAAAAGAAGGCCTTGTATCATTTCCCGACTAGAGCAAACCTAGGATTTCGCTTTGCACACACACGGGGCAAGTTCTAGACATTAGTATGCAAACATGGAGCAAACAAGAATTTGCCTCACACACACATCGCACATGATCCACACAAAAAGGCTCGATCACAACTCTCAATCAAGCAAATAGAGTGCGACTTGTGGAAAATTAAGCACTAATGCACAACGGTTCACAAACAAAGTCAAGTGAGTGGACTCGAGCATCTCAAGGGGGTCATTCCATTTTTTCTAGGCATGCATCACAATTTAAAACCAAAAGACACCACAAATAGCACATGCTCAAGTTCAAGTACATCGGTATCAAACAAATCAAAAGCACCTAGCATTCTACCTATTTCCTTCGTCTAGGGCCATCTATAACTAACTAATCTAATCCTAATAAAAATAAAAACTATCCGGTTCAAAGGCCTCCCCGTGGAAAAGAACCGAGGTCATAAGAAAAACCACGGGGTGGATGACATGTACCACTAACAAAGACTAAAAAGAAAATCTTTTTGGAATTTTTCATTAGTTTTCTATTATTTTTTTTCATATATTAAAGCATGAAACAAATCAAAATACAGTCAAGTGACAAAGGAAAAATCCTAACGGTACATGCATCCCTAACCTCAAAAATAAAAGGGAGTTCCCCCACCCCACACTTAAAACAAGCAGTGTCCTCAGTGCGACAAAGAAGAAAGTGCAAGAGTAAAGAAAACTTCCCTGAAGGCCGAAAGATCTAGCCTTTGGCGCTAGCAGTGACGCCATCTCTATCACAAACCCACCAAGCGTCCGTATAACATGAGGTACTCAGACTTCCCCCAACAGGTTATCAATATTAGGCAGGGGTGAGGACACCCCACACTTAAACTTGACATTACATGAACCTGCAATCCAAAGAATCACCCAAAGTAATATACAACCATAAAAATAATAATAAAAATAAAGTAAAGCAAACAAATTGGGTTGCCTCCCAAGAAGCGCTTGATTTAACGTCGCGGCACGACGAAGACAACTTCATCACTTTTTCCTCCACCTTGAACTTATGAATTGAATCCCCAACTTTGCCTCAAGTTTACAACTATGGTATTGGGGTGGTGGCAAAAATACAAAAGGACCAAGTAACCATTGTCGCATTTTGCACTTCTTGGCCTTTAAATGAGCGATGTCGTTTTGTCTCCTCAGCATCACAAACTCTAAAATATAGGCACCTTGTTCCTCCTCCTTTTGTTTCTTCATAGGCTCGGGTGGCTCAATCTTCATGCCACCATCCAAACACAATGTTGAAAAATGATTGGAATGAGGTCCAATGCGCTTCAATTCTAAAATTGCATTACTTTTGACACCCTCACTTGCACAAACACTAGAGTCCTCACATATGATGTTTTCTATTTCCTCACTTGACTCTAATGTGATTTCCTCAACCTTGGCATCATCAACTAATATTGGGTCGAATGGTAGGAATTCCACTTTTTGCTCCTTAAATTGGCTTCTAAGCTCTTCTATCTCAAATCTACTATCCACGACAACTGATAATTTGGGCTTCAGACACCTCAATTATATCACTCAAATTTGCCTCTAGATCATGAATAGCTAAACCAAATTGATCAATTTCTTGTGTGAGCTCCACACTTTCTTCCCTAAATTGCCTCATCATACTTGTAAGTTCACTTCTAAAATCCCCATATGCTTCTAAAAGGTTGGCTTGCTCCGTTATAAAATTTTGGCCCACAACCTGCACTTCTTCATTCCTGTCAGACTCACAAACATCGTTAAAAACATCACACATTGATAGAGGAAGGAGTATGACATTTAGGACAATCATTCCACTGACCACCACATAATTTACAAAAATTCCAATCAAAGGTGGTATAAAATTCACATAACAAGTCTCGTAGGGTTGAAAGAGTTGGACAATTTTCCCACAAGTGGGTTCCTCCGCAAAGTAGACAGAGATCCTCAAAATTTGAGCAATCATCATTCGACCAATTTTCATTAATAGATGACATGATAAGACAAGTAACACAATACTAAACTAAACAAAAATTAAACCTGAATAGAAAATAAGTAATCGTTCAAAAAGAAATCAGTCAATAATTAGTCCCAGGCAACGGCGCCAAAAACTTGTTGCTCCCAACGCACACGCAAGTATACGTGGTCGACAATTAATAAAGTGATAAGTAGAGTATCGTTCCCACGAGGACTATTCAGACTGGACTCCTAACAAACAAATTCTTAACAACTACTCAGGGATCTTTTTCCAATAGTGAGGATTTTATTAACTAAAGAACAGTAATTAAGAGGGTAAAAGTGAATTCAAACAATGGAGCAAAAATGGGTTGTTATCAGTAATAAGGAGACGGTCCAGGGTCAGAGTTACGAACAATCCAGTTGAGTTTTCCAATTGATTCCACTTCTTAAATCCCGGGTTACTAACTAACAGATTAAATGTAACTGTGAAAACCTTTCGATTCTTCACAGTCTATGCAGGCTACTTCAATCCCTATATGTCTATGGGTTGAATCACGTGCACGCATTAACGAATTCTGTAATTAGTTAAACTAGGCGAGCAAGTATATGTCTATCCTACTCACAAATTGGTTCCCCGATGCCCGGGTTCACAAACTAGCCCTACTCTTTCTTATTGCGTTAATAAATTCCCTCTTTCGAGTTCAATCTAAAAACCATAGATAATGCGTAATAATCGGGCCCTGACAATTACACAAGTGAAATCAAGAAAGAATAAGTAACCCGTAATGGGATTCAATTAATGGGAATCAATCTTCAAACATCAACTTTCATGAAATACTCTAACCCTAGAATGAGAGATTTAGCCACGGATACTCATAATAACAACACAAGGATTTGATGTAATAATGAAATAATGATGTAATATATTAATGGAAGGTAGAAAAACCCTTGTTCTTGATGTTATGAGCTCTCCAAATGCTCCAAAGTCTGAACTCCCATCAAAAACTGAGTAAAAGAGTATTTATAGGGTTTACAAACGCCTAGTAATAAGTTACACCTAAGCCTAGACGAAATAGGAAGTCCCAAAAACGCTCCAGGGGCGCTGTAGCTGGCGCCCCGCGCCCCCAAACGCGCCAACCCAGGCAGAACCCGTCGAAACTTGGGCGCTTTTGGGGCGCCCCGCGCCACTCAAAGCGCCAGGCCAAATTCCTGCCTCCTTCTTCTGTAGCTCGAGTCGCGTTGTGCCTTCGTATGTTCGATCCAATCCTCGATCCAAATCCAATCTTTTCTTGCTCGATCATGCTCTTTGAAGCTCCAATTGCACTTCATAACAACCTACAATCATACGACATAAAATCAGTGCAAAATCACATCCATCAACTAGAAAACGCGCGAATAAAGTACTCAAACGTGAGGAAATATTAAGGAAATATAGGCATAAAATGCCAAACATCAATTAGTAAACCGTCAGGTTGGTCAAGGCCACAACAATGATGATGATGTTGATGATGATGATGATGATGACGACAATGATGATGATGGCAGCATTGACGAAGATGTAGGATCAGCCCAGAAGCCTATTGTGATTGAATAAGTTTTAGTAGTTTTTATGTTTTTTCAGTTAATGTGGGATGTTTTCTTGTCTTTTTTTTTCATGTGTGTTTTTAAGCTTTTTTGAGCAGTTGATGAATTATGAGCAATGTTTTTTCGTATTATGAACTGTGTTTCTAAGTACTGTGTTTTTATTATTTAAGTAAGATCAAAATGTTTGTTGTTCAATAAGTAAAAAAACTAGAAAATAGATAAATCGAGACAACTATTTTGCACAGCAACAAGTGAAAAGTGTATTTTTATATATAATAATCCTTGTTAAAGAATACAGAGGAAGTACAATTTAAAAAAAAAGTTCTCTATAAGTGAATAGTCCTTTTTGACATCAGATTTGTTGCGACTGGATGAAAATAGAGAAGAATGGTCTTCTATCTATCTAGTGACGACGCGATTCCTAACTGAAAAACAAAAAAAAAAGAAAAATTTTAACATAGCAGCTTTGGGTGTTGAATTGCACTAAAATAGAATTAAAAAATAAAATGCAAATAGAGAGACATACCTATTGTTTTTATTGGGAGTTATGTTTCTTTGAATATGGTTGAAGTACTGGAGTGTGTCTGCAGGATGTTCTGTTATGTCCACGCTTTCTACATATCCCACAGTGTTTCCCCTTTTGTCTTACATATTCTGCAGTCGAGACAAATCTTTTCTCCTGTCTTCTACCTGCTTTAACTTTAAAATCTGGGGGTTTTGTTATCTCTTCTTTAATGCTATCAGGTACAACCCATGATTCTTTATGTCCAAAAGTGTTGATTTCCGCTTCATACTGTTTTAACCATGTTTCTCTTTTATACCATATAGAGCAATAATCCGACTTGTTTAGGTGCACTCTGTCTATAGCAGCAAGTGCATGTTCACAAGGCATTTCATCCATCTGGAACTTGAGGCATTGACATTCTTTCTTCTTCAAACAAACAATGAATTCTCTCCCTTCATCTGTTACCTTAAAACTTTGATCTGTAGTCCGGTCAACCTGAAAAAATGTAATGTATAAGACTACTTGACTAGTTTTTATTTAGTAAAAAGAAAAATAAATAAATAAATAACTAGCATAACAGATATAATGCTGCAATTTACTGGATCCCCCGCTTTTGCATACCATGTAGTCCCAGTACAAAACCTGGGACTTAATGAATTATCATTTACATAAGACAAATGACATCCAAAAATAACTGTATTAGTTGATATACTCACATTCATTCTATATGCTTTTTTTATTTTTATTTTCAATTCATCATCTGTCCATTTTGATGTTGCAAAGAAAATATCCTGCGCACTCTTCCGTCTCTCTTAAAACCAGGTCTGTAGCTTGTTCATTATGTTGTCCACCATTGACAGTATTGATTTTCCCTGCATTGACAGTATTGATTTTCCCTGAGCATGTAACAGAGCATTATTCATGGATTCCACAATATTTGATGTCATCATGTCATATCTTCGATTTCGACAGCAAGCTCTAGTCCATCTCTCTGGTGGTTCTTCCATGAGGTAATCATAGGTTGCCCTATCCGTTTCTTTCATTTGATTCATGTTTGTTTTAAACTCTGCAATCGTGTAGACACGACATGCACTATTGAATATACTTTTCACTACAGGACTCACGTTCCTTTTGTTAAGGTTCTTTTCCAGATGATATACACAGATCTCATGTGCACATTCAGGATATACATTTGTAATCCCATTTGCAATTGCAGGATTACGATCTGAAAGGAACAGTAAATTCTCACGGCAACCAAATGCAATGCGCAACTGCATAAAGAACCAATTGTATGCCAGATTATTTTCTGAGTCCACAACTCCAAAGGCAAGTGGGAAGATTTGGTTATTTGCATCTTTCATCACTGCAACCAATAGTGTCCATTGATATCTTGATTTGAGGAATGTTCCATCGACAACTATCACAGGTCTACAATGTTTCCAGCCTTTGATAGATGCCGCACAAGCAAAAAACATATATTTGAACCTGGATAATAGAATTGCAGTGTTATCAGTCAAATGCATGTTAAAATTTTTGAGTCTCAGGTTTTAGTACTGGAACCTTACTTATACATAATTATGACGTCACAGCATTTTGTGACGGGACTCCAACAAATAACACTGCAGTCTCAGGCTTTTTTTAATTGGCATTACTGGAATTCTACACAAAAATATATAAATACATATTTTTTTTTACCTGTTCTCACCATCTCTTTGAAGAGCAACGTGTGAGCCTGGATTGATGTCTTTTAGCACATATAAATATGCTGGTAACTTCTGAAAGTTCTCTTCAGGCGTCCCTCTAATTAAAGACTCTCCTTCTTTTATAGCACGCCATGTCTTATTATAAGAGATTTCAACTCCCATTTTCCTTCTAATCTCTGCAACAACAAAATTAGGCTTAACAGGATAATTATCGTCTCGCAGATTCTCAACTATCTCATCTCAAACAATCTTTGACGTAGCATGTTTTTGGTCTCTTTTTCTATCATCCACCGAGCAAGTGTGATTCTTCTCAAACTTCAGTATTTTGAACAGTTTGGACTGTTTAATTCTGGAAGATCGAACAGTCCACTCACATTTTTCATTCATGCATGCCAGTGAATATCTCGTTGTGCTTGATCTCACAACCTTGAATTCAAAATGGTGTGCAATTGCAGTTGTCTGGAAACATTTAGTGACACACTGTTTGTTTAAAAAAATTGATCCAACCTTGACGTCGTCCAAATCTGCATTTTCTTTTAGTATTGGACGAGGAGATTCTCTTATTTTCTTCCTTGAATACCTCTTTCTCTTTTTTCCAGCACTTGATGTCTCAGGAAGTTGAATATTTACAATATGTTGTTCTGTGTTTTCAACATGCATTAACTGTTGATCTACTGCTACAGCTTCAACAGACGGAGGTGTTAAAACTATCACTTCAAAAGCATCATCGTTGTCTATTTGCATTATCATTTGCCCTTCAGCGTAATCAACTCTCTTAGACTGTGGAGATCGTTGTGTAATGTCAACTATGAAACATCTACTCCTATACTCGGAATTGTTCTTCATCAAGTGTAAACAGCTGATTAAATCATCGGTATTTTTTATAGGGACACCTTTGCTTGTTCCAAGTTCCATATCAAACCATATGAATGTTTCAAAATATTCTTCATCTAAATCTATCTTTTTCCAAAGGTTTCTTCTGAAATCTTCAAAAGTATCTGTTTCAGTATGCAGAAAAATCCTTGTCTCATGATCTATGTACTTATAATCTGGTGTCCATTTCCCATTGAATGCAAGAACAATACACTGTTTAGCCATCACCTGTAGTTATAAACACAGTAAAAATACTAAACTAAGTCACAAAGAAAGCCACATGGTAAAATACTGTAATTGTACCATAATAATGAAAGCTTAAGAACTGCTAACCTATAAGCTAAATATACATTTCCATAGTTTAATGGCTAATTATACAGGGGGAGGGGGATTTTTGAAGTGCATCTCTATATGCTAAAATATAGCATAGCTACAGGATATTGTAATGGGACTTTGCTTCAACTTAACAGTAAGCCGCAGCATTTAATGCTGGACAACAGGGGGGATTTTTTGAGGTGCAACTTTATATCATAAAATGTAATCACAGCTACAGGATATTGTAATGGGGCTTTTCTTCAACGTAATACTAAACCCCAGCATTTTTGTGCTGGACAACAGGGGTGTTTTTTTGAAGTGCAACTTTATATCCTAAAATATAGCATAGCTACAGGATATTGTGATGGGGCTTTTCTTCAACGTAACACTATACCCCAGCATTTTGTGCTGGACAACAGTGGTGTTTTTTTGAAGTACAACTTTATATCCTAAAATATAGCATAGCTACAGGATATTGTGATGGGACCTTGCTTCAACGTAACACTAAGCCCCAGCATTTAGTGCTGGACAACAGGGTATTTTTTTGAAGTGGAACTTTATATCCTAAAATATAGCATAGCTACAGGATATTGTGATGGGACCTTGCTTCAATGTAACACTAAGCCCCAGCATTTAGTGCTGGACAACAGGGTGTTTTTTTGAAGTGCAACTTTATATCCTAAAAATATAGCATAGCTACAGGATATTATAATGGGGCTTTGCTTCAACGTAACACTAAGCCCCAGCATTTAGTGCTGGACAACAGGGTCTTTTTTTGAAGTGCAACTTTATATCCTAAAATATAGCATAGCTACAGGATATTATAATGGGGCTTTGCTTCAACGTAACACTAAGCCCCAGCATTTAGTGCTGGACAACAGGGTGTTTTTTTGAATTGCAACTTTATATCCTAAAATACAGCATAGCTACAGGATATTATAATGGGGCTTTGCTTCAACGTAACACTAAGCCCCAGCATTTAGTGCTGGACAACAGGATATTTGTAATAGGACTTTGCTTCAACTTAACAGTAATCCCCAGCATTAAATGCTGGAGGTTAGTGTTACGTTGAAGCAAGGTCCCATCACAATATCCTGGGGATAACAGGTCATTTTGAAGTGCTAAGCAAAAATGTAATCATAGCTACAGGATATTATAACGGGGCTTTGCTTCAACATAACACAAACCCCCAGCACTTAGTGCTGCATACCCTTTTGAACTTAATTCAGATTCATATTAATTATATATAACAGTAAATTCGCGTCTCACAAAACCAAATTCAGATCATAATCACGATTTTTTATTTTCAAATCATTGATTTACAGTCACAAAAACATATATATTTACGCAAAATAACTGAAATTCAGCACAGAAACATCGAAGAAACTGAGAAAACGCACCTCAAATTATCTTTTACAGTTTGAATTTGAAACTTCCGGAGAGAGACAATGATGATCTGGAGAGTTGAGAGAAGTAATGTGTGCTTTGCTCTGTTTTTTTCCACGCGTGATTTGTATTTATTGTTGAGCTGTAGGTTTTTAAGGGTAGTTCAGTAAATTCAATGTATGGGGTGTTGTTAGCGGCACTAGCCTGAATGTACGTGAGTCATTTATTGGCTATTTCTCAATGAATTTTGAAACTGTGGATGGAACTCATTTAACGTGTGCAAAATTGGCTAGTCATCAAATTTTCGCAAAATATACAACCTTAAACTCTAAATTATACAAAATATCGATAATATAGCCTTTACAAAAATTAAAGTTTTTTTTTCTCTTTCTTCCTACTTCTCTATAAACCCTAGCTGTCACTACCTTCTTACACTTCTACCACCAACCTATTGCCACCCAGTCACTGCCAGCCACTGCCAGAATTTTGTTTTTAAATTTTTTTGGATATAAAAAATGAAATACATAAAATACACAGAAATACATTGAAAACTTTTTGAAATTACTGTTTCAAATTACATATAGTCAAACATACACGTACATATACAAATACATATATATATATATAAAAATTATGCTACACCTACATAATATACAAGAAACACAGACATGTACGTATAAAGTAATCAAACAACACACATAAATATGCTGGACATACAAAAATATACAAAAAGATATACACATGTACTATACTAAATTAGACATAGACATACACAGCATTACAAGAATATTCAAAGATTTACATGTATTTTCTACCTATAGACATACACACATACAAATAATACAAAGATAAACAAACACATAAACATATACACTTACAAAGTACAAAGATATACACTACACAAAAAATATACATGAAATATAAAATATATGACACACGCCACAGCTACTGCCACAAATTTCCATAACCATCACCTATCCACAAAAAACGCCCAAAAGATGATGTCCATCAAGAAAAAAAAAAAGAACAAAGAAGTAGATTGGCCAGTAGCGGATCTGGCACAGCAACAACCGCCACAGGTGCAACAGCAACTCAACAGCGACAAAAGACGGAGGAGGACGATGGGTGGGTAGAGGAGGGGAGAGAAAGAGAGAGGAAGAGATTAGAGTTAGGTGTTAGAGAGAGAGAGAAATATATAAGTGGTATGTTTTGTAATAAACATTAAAAATATCACTATGATTCGTACGTTTTTAAAAGTGACGGTATAATGAGTAATAAGATCATAAAGTAACAATTAGCGTAAATTTCTTGAAAATTTTCATGGTTCTAATCAAAGCTTGCATCAATCGATGACCAATTAAAGGCATGTGAAATTAGTCACGATGTACCTTTCATTAGTCACAATGTACCTTTTAGATTCATTTTAATTTCTTCACACCTTCCGCGACCACGCTCTATCTTTTTGAGCTATTGCAGTTTTTTCACCTCTAGCCTTAGCCCATGAAATCTTCACTTTTCCCTGCACATATGCAATTCAAAACTGGTGAAACTTTGTGAGATGATCCAAAAAATAAAAGAAAACTAATCTACCCTATCATATAATGAAAAAAATTGACACGACTTTAAAAGGATTTGGGTTGGCTCCCAACGAGCGCTTGATTTAATGTCGCGACACGACGTGTACAAGCGTTATTTTTCTCTCCACTTGGTGAATGTAAAATTTCATCCCAATTTGCATCAAGCAATTTGTTGTGCTCTTGCGGAAGTGGTTCGAACTCCAAAGCTCCAACGACCAAATACTCCATTATGTACTTCTTGGCCTTCAAGTAAGGAATGCTACTTTTCCTTCTTGGTATGGTAAACTCAAGGAAGCAAGCTTTTTGGTCATCACCATCCAATTCATCCAATGGTGTATATGACTCTATTTCTAATTTCTCATCCACATATAAAGTTGAGAATAAAATGAATGAGGTCCAATTCTTTCCAACGCCAATTTCACACTATTCATGATATCCTCTTTCTTCCAAGCGCTAGTCTTCAACATTAGTGTATTTCATTTCCACACTTGACTCAAACATCACTTCTTTGATTTTGGCATCGCCATCATCATCTAGCTCAAGCATGTGATATTCCTCAATTAGCTCCATAAATTGGCTTCTGATTTCTTCCTCAACAACACATACCTCAAACTATCCACACCCTTTTTTTTTTGGGCCTTAGATGCCTCAACCATTTCTCTAAAATGAACCTCCAAGTTGTGAATATCCAAGCCAAATTGGTTCACCCTTTGTCCTAGTTCTTCTCTTGCTTCCTCAAAATCCATCAACATAACATCAACCTCATCGAGAATTATTGTATAGATTTTTTAGCCTTGAGTTTTCTCCATTAGCCAAGTTTGGCTCATGTTGCTCCTAAACGCACACGCAAGTATATGTGGTCAACAAGTAATAAAGTGATAATTTGAGTATCGTTCCTGCGAGGACTATTGTTCAAACTGAATCCTAGCAAACAATTTCCTAAAAACTATTCAGGGATCTTTTTCGATGATTGTAGATTTTACTAACTAAAGCAAATAATAATTAAAAAGCAAGAAATTGAAATCAAGTATTCAAGAGCAAACTATAGTTGTTATCAATAAGAGAGAAACGGTCCAGAGTCAGAGCTACAAACAATCCAGTTGAGTTTTCCAGGTGATTCTACTTCTTCATTTCCTAGATTGCTAACTAACAGGTTAATTATATTCGTGAAAACCTGTCGATTCTTCACGACTCTATGCAAGCTACTCTAACGCCTATATTTCTATGGAATTAAATCACATGCATGCATTAAAGAACTCTATATTTAGCTTAGCAAGGTGAATAGGTATATGTCTATCCTACGCGCAAATCGATTCCCTGATGCCCAGGTTCACAATCAAGCCCTATTCTTTCTTATGTGCATTCACAAGTTCCCTCTGTCGAGTTCAACTTGTAAATCGTAGATAGTGTTCAATTATCGGGCCCTAATAACCAAACAATTAAGCGCAAGAAAGAATAAACAATCTGTAATGGTAAATCAATAGGTAGAAATCAACTTTCAAACATCAACCTTCATGTATTTGCTCTAACCCTAGAACGAACAAACTATAGAATTAAGGAGAAGAATAAGAGAAAGAGAGAAAGAACTTATTTAGAAAACATCTAGGGCTCCTCCGCTCTCCTCCAAGTCCAACCTCCTAAAAATACCTCCTAATAATGTATTTATAGTGTTTACAAAGTGCTAGGATAAGTTAAACCAAAGCCTAAACTAAGTTGGAAAAGTTGGGGTCGCCGGACTTCAAGCTGTGGGGCAAGCGTCGCTTGCGCAATCGCATTGCCACAACAGTGGTGCTCAAATATCCAAAAGCTTTCTCTGGGCGTCACATGGCTCACAGCATCTGGATGTCGCGCGCTGTACTGAAGGCGTCACATGGCTCACAGCATTCCAAAGTCTGAAGCTGTGACAGATTTACAGCTTGCACCATAGCCTTGCCTTCTAATACCATGTCCCATAGTTTGCTAAGTCCATCAATTCTTTGCTCGTTTGTATCCATTTTGATTGTTCTTGCCTCAAATTCATCCAAATCATTCCTAAAATCACAAACACAATAAGTGAGCGCAATAATCGCAATTATTTCGTGCAATGGGCGAATAACGTATCAAAACACGAGGAAATATTAAGGTAAAATAGGCAAATATTGTCAAACATCACCACCCCACACTTAGACCTTTGTTCGCCCTCGGGCAATCACCAAAAACAACTCCCCAACTAAATACCAACACTTGATAGAATAGGTCTACCTATGGTTATGGTTGATACCGACCATTAGACAAGAGCATAAGTACATACCATGTGACCCACAACATGCCAAAAATTCACCAAATTTTAAAACACTAGAACAACCAACTCAAGACATCTCAATCTCAAAAATCGACTCAATGAAACCAAGCTTTCACAAAATCACACCCATTTACTCAACCAGGAAGTCAATAACTTCACCTATCTTGTGCAAATCATGTGCCCTCACCAAAAATAATCAAGACATCGTCCCAAATATCACACAAAGAATATATTTCAAGAATAAATTAGGGACATAATATAGGAAGAATTCACTCGCTCTCAAAAAAGAAGTTCACGTGCCACACACAACGTACCATTGGCTTGCACGTAGTGTAGGACTCCACTAATATAAGCTCACTCCAATCGGGATTAACTAGGACTTTAAGGGTTGTAAAGTAGGCTAAAGGACGGGTAGGATAAATATGGATAAAATAGTGACTACCTCCCTAAGCACTTTAATACATAACCTTCAATTTTTATTTTCATCATTCTTCTCAAAACCAATCAAGAAACCACCCAAACATCACACAAGAATTTTTCCTTCAATTTTATGCAATTTGCAACTATACTTTTTGCACAACACTAGCAAGGATTGAGAGTTCTTTTTTTTATTTTTTTTTTTTATTTTTCTCTTTTTCATTTTATTTTTTTTTCAATATTTTTCTCAACCTTGCCAATGTATTTTTTTTAAAATGCACCATATTTTTCTTTCATTGGTTCCACTCAAAAGCCATCCAGTTTCTCCAACCACAACTCCACAAATATCAAATATTTCAATTAAAGTTCTCTAAGGAGTACGGGTTCAAAAAGAAGATAATTAAGAACAAAAGGGATAAGGCCTGTAATGTGGGTGCCAATAAAAAGGTCAATAGGCTCAAAAAGGCTTAATAAGGATAATATTAAAGGGTAAGCTAATCAAGACTAAAAGGGCTTATCAAAGAAACGCCTGTATCATCTCCCGACTGGAGCAAACCTAGGATTTCGCTTTGAACACACACAGGGCAAGTTCTAGACATCAATATGCAGCACGGAACATAAGAAAGGATACCTCACATTATACATGGCAGATAGTTCACTCAAGACGGTTCCATTCCAACTCTCGATTTAAGCAAATAAGGTGCAACTCTTGAAATTTAAGCACTAAGACACAATGGTTCACAAAAGAGTCAAGTAGTTGAATCTAAGCGTCTCAAGAAGGTCATTCAAATTTTTCTAGGCATGCATCACAATTTTAAGACCAAAAGGGATTCACAAATAGCATATGCTCAAGTCCAAATTCACCAGTATCAAACAAACCAAAGGCACCTAGCATTCTACCATTTTTGTAAAAATATTCTACTAACTAATACTATACTACTCCTAAAAAATAGAAATTACCCGGTTCAAAGGTCTACCCATAGAAAAGAACTGAGGCCATAAGAAAAACCACGAGGCGGATGACATGTACCACTAACTAAAATTAAAAAGAAAATCTTCTTGGAATTTTTCATTAGTTTTCTAATTTTGTTTTCATTTTTTATATATTAAAGCAAGAAACAAATAAAAATAAAGTCAAATGAGAAAAATAAAAATTGCTAAAAAGAAATTCCTAATGGTACAGTCATCCATAACCTCAAAAATTTTGGGAACATCACCACCCCACACTTAAAACTAAGCAATGTCCTCAGTGCGATAAAAATAGAATACATGAGGTAAAGGAACTTCCCTGAAGGCCAAATGGCCTAGCCCTTGGTGCTAGCATCCTCCAAGCTTCCGTATAACATGAGGTACTCAGACTTCCCCCAACAGGTCATCAATATTAGGCAGGGTGAGGACACCCCACACTTAAACTCAAAATTACATGAACCTGCAATCCAAAGAATCACCCACAGTAATATACAACCATAAAAATAATAATAAAAATAAATAAAAGTAAAGCAAGCAAATTGGGTTACCTCCCAAGAAGCGCTTGATTTAATATCGTGGCACGACGAAGACAACTTCATCACTTTTTCCTCCACCTTGAACTTATGAATTGAATATACAGCTTTGCCTCAAGCTTACGACTACGGTATTGGGGTGGTGGCAAAAATACAAAAGGACCAAGTAACACATGTCGCATTTTATACTTCTTAGCCTTTAAATGAGGGATGTCGTTTTGTCTCCTCGGCATCACAAACTTTAAAATATAGGCACCTTGTTCCTTCTCCTTTGGTTTCTTCATAGGCTCGGGTGGCTCAATTTTCATGTCACCATCCAAACACAATGTTGAAAAATGATTGGAATGAGGTCCAATGCGCTTCAATTCTAAAATTGCATTACTTTTGGCACCCTCACTTGCACAAACACTAGAGTCCTCAAATATGATGTTTTCTTTTTCCTCACTTGACTCTAATGTGATGTCCTCAACTTCGGCATCATCAACTAATATTGGTTCGAATGGTAGAAATTCCACTTTTTGCTCCTCAAATTGGTTCCTAAGCTCTTCTATCTCAAATCTACTATTCACGACAATTGATAATTGGGCATTAGACACCTCAATCATATCACTCAAATTCGCCTCCAAGTCGTGAATAGCTAACCTAAATTGATCGATTCCTTGTGTGAGCTCCACTCTTTCTTCCATAAATTGCCTCGTCATATTTGTTATTTCCTTAGAGAAATCCTCATATACTTCAAAGAGTTTGGTGTGCTTCATTATCCAAGTTTCGCTATCAACCTACACTATATCGCTCCTGTAAAACTCACAAACACTATTAGAATCATCACACCTATTGATTGGGGAAGGAGTATGACACTTAGGACAAGAATTCCACAGACCACCACATAATTTGCAAAAGTTCCAGTCAAAAGTTGTAGAAAATTCACATAACCAGTCCCGCAGGGTTGAAAGACTTGGACAATTTTTCCACAAGTGAGTTCCTCCACACAATAAACAAAGATCATCAAACTTTGAGCAACTATCATTCGACCAGTTTTCATTAAAAGATGCCATGTTAACAAGTAACACAATAATAAACTAGACAAAAAATTAAACCTGAATAGAAAATAATAAATCGTTCAAAAAGAAAACAGCCAATTATTTAGTCCCCGGCAACGGCGCCAAAAACTTGTTGCTCCCAAACGCACACGCAAGTATACGTGGTCGACAAGTAATAAAGTAATAAGTTGAGTATCGTTCGCACGAGGACTATTGTTCAGACTGAATCCTAGCAAACAATTTTCTAAAAACTATTCAGGGATCTTTTTCGATGATTGTAGATTTTACTAACTAAAGCAAACAATAATTAAAAAGCAAGAAATTGAAATCAAGTATTCAAAAGCAAACTATAGTTTTTATCAGTAAGAGAAAAACGGTCCAGAGTCAGAGCTACAAACAATCCAGTTGAGTTTTGCAGTTGATTCTACTTCTTCATTTCCTAGATTGCTAACTAACAGGTTAATTATATTCGTGAAAACCTGTCGATTCTTCACTACTCTATGCAAGCTACTCTAACACCGATATTTTTATGGAATTAAATCACATGCATGCATTAAAGAACTCTGTATTTAGTTAAGCAAGGGGAATAGGTATATGTCTATCCTACCCGCAAATCGACTCCCTGATGCCCAGGTTCACAATCAAGCCCTATTCTTTCTTATGTGCATTCACAAGTTCCCTCTGTCGAGTTCAACTTGTAAATTGTAGATAGTGTTCAATTATCGGGCCCTAATAACCAAATAATAAAGCGCAATAAAGAATAAACAATCTGTAATAGTAAATCAATAGGTAGAAATCAACTTTCAAACATCAACCTTCATGTATTTGCTCTAATCCTAGAATGAACAAACTATAGAATTAAGGAGAAGAATAAGAGAAAGAGAGAAAGAACTTGTTTAGAAAACATCTAGGGCTCCTCCGCTCTCCTCCAAGTCCCACCTTCTAAAAAGACCTCCTAATAATGTATTTATAATGTTTACAAAGTGCTAAGATAAGTTAAACCAAAGCCTAAACTAAGTTGGAAAAGTTGGGGTCGCCGGACTTCAAGTTGTGGGGCAAGCGTCGCTTGCGTAATCGCATTGCCACAACAGTGGTGCTCAAATCTCCAAAAGCTTTCTCTGGGGGTCACATGGCTTACAACATCTGGATGTCGCGCGCTGTACTGAAGGCGTCGCATGGCTCACAGCATTCCAAAGTCTGAAGCTGTGATAGATCTACAGCTTGCACCATAGCCTTGCCTTATAATACCATGTCCCATATTTTTCTAAGTCCACCAACTCTTTGCTCGTTTGTATCCATTTTGATTGTTCTTGACTCGAATTCATCCAAATCATTCCTAAAATCACAAACACAATAAGTGACCGCAAGAATCACAATTATTCCGTGCAATGGGCGAATAAAGTATCAAAATGCGAGGAAATATTTAGGTAAAATAGGCAAATATTGCCAAACATCAGCTCATAATTTCCACATCTTCATGACTTTCTTTTTCTTGGTGCTCAATCACTGTCTTCATTTTTGTGACGTCTTAAACATTAATTATTTGAAGGAGCTCAGCCCATGAAAATACCATCTTATGAATGGCTCGTCATCTTTCTTCAAATAAATTATACCAATTTTTTAATACCCTCCCAACTTCATCATTTTCCTCTAACATTAATATTTTTGTCTTTGTTACTCTTTATTCAAATTCAAGTTCCTTTTGTAAAGTTGACAAGCCCATTTCTTCTTGAAAACTTTCTCGTCTTCCTTGTCATTCTGGCTCAAGTTTAACATTGTTCACCTCTTTGGGCATATCAAACATCCAAGTCACATTAGCACAATCATCAAAATTATTTAGGGGAACATGGGAGGTAATCAGACAATTATCTCAATGGCTCTTGATAAATTGGTATTTTTCTAACTTTTCTAGCTCCTTGACAAGAGCTTTTAATATATTTTAATATGAATTATAGCTAAATCTTATGTAATTTTCTTAATTTTAGGATTTGAAATAATTCCAATGAAGAAAGGTCCAAAAGGAGCTAAAAATAACAAAAGAAATAATACAATTTGGAGACATTTGAGACTTTAAGAAAGCATAAAGAAAAAGTGTGGAGCTGAAAAAAAAAAAAGATGGCCACCTAAAATTCCGCTGGACCACCCATTGAGGCAGAAAATTCAAGTCTAGGGCGAAATGTAAAAAGGCAAAGATTTGGATGTGCGTGAAAAGTGGCGGAGGCCATTTTAGAAGGACAATTCAGACGAAGAGACATTTTGGGCAACGGCATCATAGCACAAAAGTGGCTAGCAAGCTAAACATTTGCACCAAGGTGGCTATTCATAAAAAATTCAGATCTTTTTTTGTTTTAACTTGGGGACAATTTTGAAAATATGATAATTATTCTAGGGACTATAAATAGCTAGTTTCAAGATATTTTACATATCTTTGGCCTACATGTCAACCTTGGGGAGCAAGAATCATCAATAAAGCTTGGAGATTGAAGACTGGTGCACTTTAATGAACAATTCTTTTTCCCTTTCTTTATTTCTTTGATTTGTATTTCTAAATTGGTTAATTGGTATAATTATGGATATGATTTTATGAAGTTGTATTTCATGACTAGGTTTTCATATTGATGGGTTTTGATTATCTAATTCTTATCGTGATTCATCTCAAGTTTGGGTAGTTGCAACACTTGAACGTAATCCCACTTTCTTGTTTATCACTCTAGCAAAGTTAAATTAGTGTGAATTTATAAAGAGTAGCTAGGATTTTGGTTTTGTTAGCTAAAATATCCTAACCCATCTAAAAAAGATTGCTAGAAATAGATTCTCTTTGCTACGGTCTATGAACTAGCTCTTTATGTGCTTCGGTTTGTCTTTAGCGAACCTAATGGAGTAGACAATCATTATACTTAGCGGTTTTTTAGTGTTACATAAGTTGGTTCGACCATTCTATATAAACCTCGTGCCATATTTATATCCTAAGCTCCGAACTTGTCTTTCTTTGTTTGTGAGAATGTCCTTGATCATATCTACTTGCTTTCCTAATGTAGTTAGTAGGTGTTAGTATCATCCTCTAATTATTATCCACGTTTGGCTTAGTTCAATAGGTTTAGTTCTCCCACTACCTTAATCGCATCACATTGTTCCTTGTGGATTCGACCCCGACTCCAAGTTGGGTATTGTTATTGCAACGACTATTTCATATCTTATTTAGAGGTGTGTGTTGATCTTTTTCAACTCTCATGACCTCTACACTCATGACATGTGTCACCTTCTAAAGATTTAGAAGATGCACTCAAGTCATTTTCGTAAGTATTTGGACAATTTCTCCAATAGTGGGGCAAAGCAAACAGGAGAAGGACCATCAACCAAGATACTATCACATTTCGTCTAATTTTTGCTCAAGAATGTCATTTCAAGATTATTACACAATAATAAACTAAGTAACTAACTAACACAAGTAAACATTATGCATGAAACATATATTCACAAGGTTTGGGTCAAAATCATTTAGTTCAACTCCTTAAACAGTACTATTATGCCAATTTTCTCCGGTAATGGATAATTGTTTTACAACAGTTGAAACACCTCTCTAAAGAGTAGTGAAACACTCATCGCAAACATAATACCTACTAGGAGTCGAGGTCGATTCTATAAGGAACAATGTGATCCGATTAAGATAGTGAAGGAACTAAACCTATTAAACTAAGCGAAATGGTGGGGTGTAATAACTTGATAGAACGATACTAAAAACTAACAACTACACTAAGAAAGCTAGTAAATATAATCAGTGGCTACTCAATCAATGGAATGCAAGTTAGTAGAGAATAGGGAAAGCAAATTAACCCAATGTTAATCAATTGCACGTAAAATACCCCAACCAATTAATTCTTAGGCGTGCACTATGATGGTCGAGCCAATCTACCGAGTTTTCCACTTTTGATGGCTATTTAGCAAGACACATGCTAAACCTTTCGGTATTAGCTATGTTGTATTAAGCCCAAACGATGGTTTGTCTAAGTAAGGTTATTCCTTTTTCAGTGTTCAAACCCATTAACTGGGGCAACAGTAACCACCTACTTTAAGTTCTTTGTTAACCACTAACCCAATCCAAAACTACTATTTCGATTTAGTTTTGATACCAAATGATAAACACTAGTATTCACAACTACCATTTCTTAAAATTTAAAGCATGTTGAGGTTAAATACCCGAACACCCAAATCAACAATGGAAGGAATATAATAGCTCAAAAGCATATACAGTTAATTACAAGCCCTAACTTTACAAATCTATCAACTAAATATTTTTTTAGTGTCAAGATTACACTAACTAGTCCATATTAAAAATTACAAATCAAAGGAATGAAGAAAAGGGAAAAGGATTGCCCATTAAATGCTCCTATTCTTCAAACCCTAGACCCTTGCTCCTATGCTTGAAGGAATAACCAACGATACCTGAAAATTATTCCAAGTGCTATTTATATATTCCCAATTTAGCTACACTGAAATGCCACTTCTATCCTTATTCTGCCCAGACGCACTACCTCGCGATCACAAAGGACCAAGCACCGTCGCACTAAAGGTTTTCTTTAATATACATGATCGCGCCAGATGTTCCATGATTGCAATACCTTTCTGTGCTTCTTCTGCATGGTAGCCTTTAAGATCACGCGGTCGTGATGACCTGATCTCTAGGCAGTCCTGCAACTTATGCATTTGGCCACTTTTATACTAGTTTTAATTCCAATATCTTCTGTAGCGATATCCACCTACAATATGCACTTAAACTGTGATAATTACACCTATTTCATAAAATATTACACAACAAAACCTCAAGTAAAAGTATGCAATGTATGGTATTTTAGCCACACATTAGTAGGAATCGCAATCAGAGAACCCCAAATGTCTTATGGTGGTGTTACTTTATGTCTATTATCTGATAAAAAGGTTCGATTTCAGCAGATGAATTTGCAAAATTCTCTCAGTATCACAAATCACTAAAGCCTTCCACATCAGCTACTACCTTTGTTGAAGAAGGTAAAACTTGTCTTATTTCTTTTTCAAATTAATGGGTGATCGACTCTGATGCCACTGATCAAATGACAGGTAATCCTAATATGTTTTAAGCTTTCAACCACACAAAGTATCATCTCATGTAACCACATCTGATGGTCCAACCAATAACATTGTGGGGTCTGGACGGTTGAATTAACCTTCTCTATTACCTTGTCATCTATGCTAAGCTTACCTAATCTCGAAATTTAGTATAATCTTTGTAAATACTTACTAAAGATCTCAATTGTTCTATATAATTATTTTTCAATTACTATCTGATTTAGGATCTTATGATGAAAAAAATTATTGGTAAAGGGTAAGTATCTGATGGTCTATATATCATTGATAATTGGGTGCCCTCTGTTTGTTTCTTGTTCTAGTTTCACGTCTCCATTTGATAGACATTGCCAGTTAGGACATCCTCCTCTTCCTATATTGATGAAGCTTTATCCTAAATTTCAGATTGTTTCGTAATCGGATTATGAGTCATGAAAGTTGCAAAATATTGTAGTACCATGTTGGTTTCAAGAGTTAATAAGTAGGCCGAGTCGACCTTGAGTTAGTTTATTATGAGGTTTGGGTACCATGTCCTGTTGTTTCTAAAACTTGGCATAAGTATTTTGTCACCTTTGTAGATAATTTCTCTTGGGTGACTTGGATCTATTTTATGAAGAGTCACTGTGAAGTGTTTACTCACTTTTTTGCCTTCTATGCTGAAGTCAAACTCAATTCAATGCATCACTTCGTACTATAAGGAGCGATAATGCTAAAGAATACGTCTTACTCATTTCAGTCATATATGAGACAACAAGGTATTCTACACAAGTCTTCATGTGTTGCTACACCCTCTCAAAATGGAGTAGATGAGAGGAAGAATAGACATTTATATGAGACGACTCAGGCATTTTTGTTTCAAATGAAGGTTTTTAAAAAGATTTGGGCTGATGCAGTCTCTGCAGTTTGTTTTCAGATTAGTCGCATGCCATTTTTTGTGCTTGCTGGTGGAGGCTAAGGTATTTTGAAGCACATGTTATAATCGGGATGTTCGACCTTCTGTTACAAAATTGGATCCCAATGCTTTGAAATGTGCTTTCCTAGGTTATCTCGCCTTCAGAAATAGTATCATTGCTACTCTACTAAACTTGGCAAATATATGGTATCAAATGATGTGATATTTTCGGAGAGTACTCTATTCTTCTATGCACCACCCTTTTCTACAAGTCAGACGGAGGAAGTAACACGACCCGGAATCCGGTTAGGCCGTGCGGGCACCCGACATCCTCCTCTAGACCTGTCGGGCGAACCCTTACTAATTAAATTAGACAAATGAATATAAATCCAACTCATAAATAAGAACAAGAAAAAAAAATACAGACATACTGATACCTCTAAGCTGTACAAAAGAAATTACAGCTGACTACCCAACATACTAGGTTTAGGGCTATCCAGACTAGACATCTAAGAGTAGGAAAGAAGACAGATACCTCCTGAATGGAGCAAAAGGCAACTGAAATAATAAATACAAAACTGGTGGCCATCCTGAATAAAAGCTGGCTCACCCTGCCAGCTGAAGTAGTCTTCGCTCCTTCACAACGTGGCGAACTCAATCCTGAAGCGAACCTACCGAAACGAAATAGATAGACAAGAAACAAATAACAAACAAGGGTGAGTCAAAAGGACTCAATAAGTGAGGCAGACTAGCCACCTCAAAGAATAGGATAGCTAGCCAGGGAGAAGAAAAAGATAAACCAAATTCCTCTTATTTAATTTATAAAAAGGCAGAGCCAGATAATAATCGGAAAAATGTATGAAACCATAAACTCAACCAGGTATACGAGCCAGAAACATATCAACAAATAAGCAATGCACGTATAAACAGAACAGTAGTTATGTACCACAAGTCTACACAATGGTATGAAATGAAATGAGATGAAATGAAATGAAATGAAGTATGATACAAAGGGTCACATATGCCAAATGAATGGAGCGGAATCCTCCTGCTCCTAGGGCGGAATCCTCCTACCCTCAATATAATGCAATGGAGCGCAATACTCCTGCTCCTAGGGCGGAATCCTCCTACCCCTCAATATGATGCAATGGAGCGGAATCGTCCTGCTCCTAGGGCGGAATCCTCCTACCCTCAATATGATGCAATGGAGCGAAATCCTCCTGTTCCTGGGGCAGAATCCTCCTACCCTCAATATGATGCAATGGAGCGAAATCCTCCTGCTCCTAGGGCAGAATTCTCCTACCCTCAATATGATGCAATGTAATGCATATGAATGACATATAATGCATATGAATGCAATGTGATGCAATAATAACCCTTCACCGGTGCAGACTCTCATCGACAGCCGGGAAGTAGATGCCAATTCACAGCCAGAGTACAATGCTCAGATCCTCAATGCAATACAAATAACAGGACATAACATATAATATACAATGTAAATCCAAAGCTAAGGCATAATGAGTACCCCTATCGGCAGCTACACACGTAAGGAACACGTGGTAGAAAACCCACGAGGCCAGGTGCCTCCAAAGAAATGGATATAAACACTTACCTTGTTACAAAGTTAGCACTGCTACCCAACAACCGCTTTATACTTTTGGATTCATTGCCAAACGATCCCACTATGTTCAATAAGCAGAAAAATATATCACATAAGGCTACAGTCTTCATTCCTCACATCTTAGAACAATCCGGTTAGGATCCTGATACCCTATTCGCATACGCAATACGCAGGTCAGGCCTATGTACAGGATTCAAAGTCACATAACCAAACTCTAAATAAATTATATTTATATGTTTCCCATAACTCACTGAGTACGAATATATAATTAATTTCATTATCGGGATCCAATTGACCCTTTAAACTATTAATTGAACCCAATTTTTACCGTTAAAATATATTCAAACACACGTAATAAACTAAAATAATGCATTAAGATCATTACCTGAATGTTTCAGGGTAAAAATTCTACTTTTCTCCGGCTCTTTTCTCATTTTCTTGCATTTTTCTCTTCTGCGTGTTCTCTTCTCAATTCTCGCTTCTGTTTCGTTTCTCTGTTTCTCGTTGTTTCTGTTTCTGTTCATTTTGAGCTTTATAAGCTCAGCCACCGCCTCATTTCTTTTAATTTTATTTCTCTTTTGTCTTTTCCTTTTTGTCTTTTCTCTATTTTCTTTTGTTTTTTATTTTCTTTTCATTTCTCGACGAAAATTAAAACGGAACTCTACGAAATTCGAAATGATCTCGAATTTCTCAAGTAAGTTATACAAAATATATGTACGATGCTTGCTTAGGCGGATCTCAAATTGGACTCCCGAAACTCAATATGCAAATTAAATGGAAAAAGGTCAAATTATTAATTTTCAGAACTTTAGTCGAAATCAGCCGAACAACCTCGAAATTCACTTCAAAAATTCACACATGTCACAAATAATCATACGAACCTAACGGCGCTTTCGGATTTCGAATCGGAGCTCATTCGCCAAAACCGAGTTCGAAAATATCTTTTTAATATTTATCGACAATAAAAACCGAAACCTTCTTCCGATGCCTACCAAGCGAGGTCTGATTTAGCTCAAATTTTACAGATAAGTCCCAATGGACCTTACGAAGATTTTAAAATTATTGGCATGCAAATCGGAGTCCTATCTCCCGAAACGACTGACCAAGGTCGTTTCATTCTCCTCCACTTAGACTCTCGTTCGTCCTCGAACGAGCCTAAGTCTAAAGAAAAAAATTCGAACAGATAACAAGATAACTTGTACGACCTTCATAAGCTACTCCACGGGCCTTACATCCTGATTACAGGATAAGAATTATATTACGCACATCGTACTTTTGGAATAAAATATATCTGGATAATATGATAATACCATTGCACAGCTTATTTTCCTCAATCACGAGAAGAGAGTTTTACCTTTTTGAAACAAAGATACACTAAACTCTGGATGGATTAACATGATTCAGCCGATAATCACCTCTTCGATATACCCTTTTGATATAGAACAGGTCGATGGAACTAAATATTAGCTCACGCTTGATGCAATAGGGGGAGATTTTGAAGTACCTTATCACTACACACTATAGAAGATTTGATACATGCTATATTAATTTTACGAACGCACTATGCAATATCTCAGTTGATGTTAGTGTCGTTCCGCAAGCTCTATGTGGGAATATAGTTACTCATATCCTAATGTATGTCAAAGGTTTATCTTAACAAGGTCTATCATATAAGGATAAGGATCATGCAAATACTACTGGATAGTATGATGCAGACCATGAATGATCTTCAGACGGAACATCTACTTCAGGGTATTGTCTTTGAATTGGAAATATTATGACTTGAAAAAGTAAATAAAAGAGACATATAGTTGGACCTTGAGCTGAGGCGGAATACCAGCAACAAAGTTGATTACATGTGCACTTATAACGCTAAAGTAACTTCTCAAAGAGTTGAGGTGTGAAGGAGATATGCCAATGATGGATGGACGATAAGCTACACTAGACCTTTAACTCTAAATTTCTAGGAAGTAAAACAGCGTCAGTATGAGGATCCAGTTCTAGTTGAATACAGACAGATAGCCAGAAGAAAACCGGAGTCACCATACAGGGTTACTACTGACGGTGTTCTCATGTATAAAGATAGACTTTGCGTTCCTGATGTTGCAGATTTATGTGGACAGATTATGATAGAGGCACATTATTCCAAATACACTGTTCATCCAGGTTCGACTAAGATGTACCATGATCTTCAGCAGATTTATTAATGGGACGGAATGAAGTGTGACATAGCAGAATTTGTGGCTCAGTGTTCTAATTGCCACCAAGTTAAAGTCGTGTCATCTTTCCAGACTTTATGCTTTCAGCAGATAGGTACGTATATATGATCAGGTTGCTAGCTTATCTATAGCATTAATAGATTATTAGTGGGTTTAGAAATGATCGACACTCATTGTAGGTTTCTGTCGTGGCCCTAGGTTGGGTCGTGACAAAAGTGGTATCAATGCCTTAGAGATTTAGTATTACCATTCAGTATTTGGAGGAAGACTCCTCCACTTAAAGCACAAACTCATGCAGCTATTTGAATAGGAATAACCATCTTCGCACAGTCTGCTGGACTAAAGAAGATTTAGCTAAAAGCTGAACGTAGGCAGACCTAAGCTACCAACTACCCTTTCGAGTTGCCAAACAGCTGCAACTCTCGAGTCACAACTCCATACATTTTCTATAAGCACCACCTCCTGATGGATCAAATCAAAGATCAAATGACGCCTCTCATTACCCTTAGTAGTCTTGAAAAATGACAATGTGCTTACCCGGCTACCTTGGCACGCACTCTGACTCAACGCATGGAACATCACAATAGGTTACTGACCGCTTAAGTTCACCAGTGCCGAATAAAGAAGAGATGGCAACGAACTGAGAATAGAAATAATTAGAGCTTTAGGAAGCTCTTCTTCTTATTTATTTGGCTACCAGAGCTAGACTACTTAAGAATCAAGCTAACCGAAGAATCGCAATTGAAGAAATAGACATTAAATGAGCTTTATGGAATGACATCTATGCCAATTTAAACCCCCAATAAGAAGGAAACTCTGACAATTTACCAGAAAACCCTTTTATACCGAGACAAACTTGTAGAATAACATGACTCTACTAGCGTCTCGAACCAAGAGGAGACACATTGATCAAGTATTACTTACTAACCACTTTACACCGGAAGAAACAATGATACTTTCTGATGGTGATGAATAAGAATCCTATCATCCTACCAACACGGAATTCCGAGAAGAGAGGTATACTAATTTGATATAATAATAGAAGGTGGCACGACAAGATGCCAGGCAGATAATAGAGACATTCACTATCAAATCTCTCACATTTAAACTAGATAAACTAGTAGGGTCATCATAAATGCCAGGAATAAATCATATTAGAAGCTCACTCCTCTACCGCAAACCGATTCTTAATAGAAACGACATCCAAGGAAACCATCGAAACATGATAAGACACACCATTTCCAGATCGATCGAAAGAATCAAATCTTACTCACATTTAAGAGAAGAAGAAATCTCAGGGTCTACTATATCGGATACCTCAGCATCCCCCCAGACTAGCAGTTCATAGAACTGCCTCTGCAGCTGTGCTGAGCCGGCACCCTGATAACTAATTCCATAAAAACCACAACCACCATTCTTCTGACCTCTATTGGATGGTGGCATTTCTCTGGCTGATTGAGATCTATATGAACTCCCCTGCGACTGCGCAAATGCCTGATGACGAGAGAAAAGACGACTGCCTACTTGTCGGAGTAAGGGAAAACTCCTTAAAGGATAATCAGACTTACGACAATGATAACAGAAAAACTCCTCAAAGGATAATCAGACTCACGACAATAATAAAACCTCTTCGCTGAATATGGGAGTTGGACAGATTGTTGAAAGCTACAAAGAGAAAGCTGAGACTAATCTTGATGAACTACCCGCGCACTCTTAGAATCGCGCTCTACAGGCTGAGATAACCTGGCAAGTAACCTCCCAAAATAATCAGAACTCTTACCTCCAAAGGAGGTATGGTGCCAACCAGGGTCGTGGGATCTCTCGCTCTCCCCACTCTAACTCTTCCCGCTCTAACTTATGGTATGCCTAATACCTCTGAGCAATATCAACAACAACATCAAATGAAGTCCTGACCTCAATTTCTCGAGCCATCTTGGATCTCAAGGAAGGAAAAAGGTCACCAATAAATATTTGAACATTCTCGAAAGGTTCATGGACTAGTTCTAGTGCATATCTAGCCATCCTAAAGAATTCAATCTCATATTCTGAAACCGACAGGCTACCCTGTCTAATCCACTAAAATTGGCGATGCTTTTCATCTCGCTGGCTTCATGAAAGGAACATTTTCATGAATCTACGAGAAAAATCGAACCAAGTTAGCTAATAAGAGAGCGGTCCATCAATTCAACGCTGGACCCCTGTAACTGGAAAGCAGAATAATCAACACCATACCGCTCGATATAATCAAAAGCCTGAAGGATACGCTGACATCATTTTATTTTAATAAAAAAAACTTACACAGGGATTATTTGATGCATGGCCTAAGAACATCAGAATGTTCAATTCGGTAGAATAATGCAGCCTCTTCGGACACTCGAACCGAGTCATTACTCAGGCTAGCTAACTAGCCAGAATAACTAGAGGCACAACACATGCTGCTTCTGGAACATAAATTACTGAGGCAGCATCAGAGACTAGAACAGGAGCTCCTTGAGACCGAACGTCTCTATCTGCAGCAACTTGTTAAGCTGCCTAGCGAATAATAGGTTCTTCCGGTATTTGCATCGCCAAGATTCTCGTAAAAGCATCGTAGAGAGCCAAGGGAACTACAAGGCCCTGCTCCCTTGCCCATCGCGAGCTCGTACAGCTGGGACATCCGTAACTAGATCGTCAGCACGATCAAAACACTCGGGGCTTCGTCAGTGCTAACTCCAGGCTAGACTGCTTCGTCTTGAATTCATACCGTTTGCTGATTTATCGCACGAGGGTTAACACTTACCACGAAGGAATTAACGAAAATACTTTTGCATCCTAGACCGATGCACAATCAGAAAAGAAGGAAGTGAAACTTCCTAAATGCCATCATAGCCTCTCGTAGATAAGTACGGACGTCTATGTACCCATCAGCGAGGCTCTACTAGACACTGTCTTAGTCCTGGATAGACTCTAACCGGGCTCTGATACCAACTGACACGACCCAGAATCCGGTTAGGCCGTGCGGGCACCCGACATCCTCCCCTAGACCCGTCGGGCGAACCCTTACCAATTAAATTAGGAAAATAAATATAAATCCAACTCATAAATAAGAATAAGACTAAAAAAATACAGACATACTAATACCTCTAAGCTGTACAAAAGAAAGTACAGCTTACTACCCAACATACTA